>JAFEMH010005790.1:0-149087 GCA_022495995.1 Adenophora triphylla var. japonica
GTGTACATTGAACATTACATATGGATTCACTCTTGCTAGTTAGTTTGCCGATTCAAGAGCTTTCAGTTAGCTACCGGATTCATATGTTTATTTTTGAACATTACACTTGGATTCATTAGTTACATTTAATTACCGAATCCATGTGTATTTTTGAACATCAGCACATGGATCTCGGCAGCTACTTAACTACTAAATCCATGTATATTTTGAACATTACATATGGATTCGTAGTTAGTTAGTACCGAATCCATGTCTATTTTGAACATTGCACATGGATTCAATGAGCTAGTTACCTATTAAATCCATGTGTATTTTTGAACATTGCATCTTGGATTCAAAAGAGGCTGGGGTTAACTCACCGAATCCATGTGTATTTTTGAAACATTACACTTGGATTCAAGCAGCCAATTAGCTACCGAATTAGCTACCTAATCCATATGTATTTTAACATTTCATTCAAGAATCTGAAGTTAACTAATGAATCTATACGTATTTTTGAACATTTAACATGAATTCGTAGCTAGTTAGCTACTAAATACATGTGTATTTTGAACATTACACTCAGATTCATTAGCTACTCTATCTACCGAATTCATGTGTATTTTGATTAATTGCAACATGGATCTCAAAGTAGCTACAGTTAATGAATCCATGTGTATTTTTGATGAATCCAAGTGCAATGTTCAAATTACACTTGGATTCAATAGCTAAATCCTTATCTAGCTACCGAATACAAGTCTAGTTTGAGAATTCTTATCATTGTTGTTTAACCTTTTTTTCAAAACCTATCATTCGCATGGATTTAGTTTGATTCGCCTCATCGTAGACGAGAAAACAATGTTATCGGAAAAAAATCGACTTATATATTTTGAGATATTTAATTTTAAAATTTGAGCGAAATTTAAAATGATAACGTGACATATTTTGAAAATTAATAGTCAAATAACATCTCTTACCTCCCAATTTTCACAAAAATATAAAAATGCTTTCACCGTTTTTTTGTAAAAATACATCTAATATAAAACCATTAATTTATATTTTAATAATACAATGATTGTGATTGAATTCTCTTATGGTTTTCATTTTTAAATATGTTTTTATTTGGAGCATCCTTCTATATATATATATATATTTTCTGCTTTTTTTCTCGTAGCTTTTAGTTTTTAATTTTTTTTTGTTATGTGTTAAATTTGAATGTGAACAATATGTTTAATGATCTATGTTGCGGTTTGAATATTTGAATATTTATGACAACTTTTATTTAATTTTTTTGTTGGCGTGAATCGGTGATAATATTTATACAAAATCAAGTATTGGTCCGATTCTCGATTTTCTACAAATTTGACAAAAATTGAACCAATCCGCATTGTGAACACCCCTAATGTACAATAGTTCAAAAGATAATATTTTAAAGAAAAGGTAACCTAAACACCCATTTTGTCACCCCTAATTGGGAGATACCGAAATTACCCGATCCGAACGCGGCCCGCCCCCACGAGGGAGGACCTCGTGTGTTTTGGTTTCAAAGATGGACGAATGAATTTCTTTAAAAAGAGAGTCGTCATGCCGTTTTGATTATGCCCAAAACATTAAAAAAGGTTTTTTTTTGTGTGATGAGATGTTTGAGTTTGGAGGTCAGGTTACGCCTCGGGAAGAGATTTTTGTGCTCACCCGAAATGCCTCATATACATGTGTCTTTTTAAGCCCTTATTTGAAAATTGTGTGTGTGTGTGTGTGTTTTAAGAAATAAAATATATTTGAATGAAAGGATAATACACGGAACATGAACAAACCACTATCTCCGACAGACCTCCATTCTTGTGCACATTGTGCATGGAAGATCTTTTAGATCATTTAGATGGTTTGGGTCTATATGTAGTGAGTAAAGACTACATTATAAACGATGCATTTAAACAAGAATATTTAAATACTTGGAAATTAAAACGGTTATTTAGGGTTCGAAAAGAGATTTTACCAATGTTGGTTTCTTTCTATCTTCCTCGGGAATGTGGTTGATTGGTGGTGGTTTAAAGAGGAGAAAAATTATGCTCTCACTTGGGCGTAACCTCCCTAATTAACTCTCGTTTCACACATGCTTGAACTCGCTGGATTTTGATCACTTTTGAGTTGTTGTTGGCATTTGTGAGTGAGTGTGGATCAATGGGGGTTGATCATTGATCTCGGGATGGATCAGATGAATCGAGATGGACCAAATTGGATCTGGATGGACCGGGATAGACTGGGATGCCTAAGAATGGACCGTAATGGCTCGAATGTCTGAATGTGAGGGATGAAACTTGGGGTGTTTGTTAATGTTTTTGTTGTGATTTTGAAGCCGATGGAGGCCAGTATTTATAGGCTCTAAATCTGACAAAGTGGTCCGCACGGCTCGGCTTTAATCCGACAAATTTTTGACTTTGGTGCAATTCCTACGGTGGCCTTTATGATGTCTTTTATGGCTAAGCAATCCTTCTTGGTTTGCTTTTGATCCGCTTGGTCCTTCGGGAAGTTACGAGACTCGCGATTGCAGGGAGGCGAACCCTTAGTGTTTTTCGTATGCTCGGATGGAGAGCGGTCAGATTGGGGTACTTACGTAAGCCCTCGGTGACGTCACTTATGAAGGAAGCGGGGTCAAGTTGATAAAAATAAGAATCCCGATCCGGATCGCTTTGTCGGGAGAGAGAAATGATCGTGTCGGTTGGATGGCCGGGACTTTAATAGGATTCCTACGTATCCTAAGTAGGAATCAAGCCCGATCGTAGTTCGAGTGTGAGGGAAATTTGAAGGGCCTCGACCCGTAGGGAACTATTCAGAGGTGTTCGCCCGAGATTTATTTTTTGGAAGGCATTTATACCTAAGTTGAGACTTTCTCCGAGGCCTCTGGGCCTAAGTTGGAGACTATTCCGAGGCGTCCTGGACCTAAATTGAGACCGATTTCTTTGTGTAAGTGTCGAGACCTCGATGGTATCGGGAGCGTTCGCGATTCCTTGGTTGGAAATGTTTTTTCGCTAGCAAAGGGGAAAAATTTGGGCTTACGATGACTGCCGGGAAAATAATTCGGCCTTACGATGACGGGCGAGAAAAGGATTCGGGCTTACGATGACGGCCAAGAAAAGGAGTTCACTTACGATGACGGCCGATAAAAGGAGTTCGATCTTATGATGACGGCCAAAATACTTTGTTTGCTAGGGAAAAAGGTATTCTGGCTTACAATGACGGCCGAGAAAAGGATTCGGGCTTACGATGACGGCCGAGAAAAGTGTTCTGGCTTACGATTGACGGCCGAAAGTACTTCGCCACTTAGTTGGGGCGAGATTCGGGCTTACGATGACTCCGCCGGGAAAGGAGTTCGGGCTTACGATGACCGCCTAAAGTACTTTGGGACCAAAGAGCATGAAATTTGCAGTGGAATGGCTTTGGATAGCCAAGGGTAAAAATTGCAGGGGCACGAAAGTCAATCTCCATTCCACCCAAGTATTTCCAAGCTTCGCGCCATAGAGAGAGAGAAGAAGAAGAAATTGCCATTGTTTTTTGCCAATTTCTCCCAAGAAATCCTTCCATTTTGCAAGACTTTCATCATGGCTGTAAAGAATATAGGCGATATCATCACCAAAGGGGCCAAGAATCCATTGAGAGGAGATTGGATTTGCAAAGAAATTTCTCCATCTATAAAACCTTCTACGATCAATCCGAATGAGCTTATACCCGGATGTGCACACGCACAATTCGAAGGGGAAAGCGAAAATGGAGGTAAGAATCAAAGTTTGCCTTTGATTTTTGTTTTGAATGATGACATGCTAGAGTTCTAGGGTTTGGTTCATGCCATTTTTGGGGATTTTGTTTTTGCTATGCTTATGTTCGAAATTGATGATGGATTGTTGATATTGAATGTGTATGGATCATGGTATGTAATTTGTGTTGAAAAATAGGGAGTTTAGCTTTTATTTGTGAAAATAAAGTGTCTCATTTGAAATGGGATCTTTTGCATGCTTGAATAGCTTGTACCTTGATGGTGTTTTTGATGGTGTATGCAATATTGAATCTTGTGGGTGTCGGGAAAATTTATTTGGAATGGATTTTTGGGATAAGATGTGCCGTGTGTGAAATTACCCGATCTTTTTCGCGGGGGCGCGGAAAAGGCGGTTGTCTTTCGCGGAGGGGTTGTTGTCTGAGACCTCGCTTCATGGGAAGGAGAAAATGAGGAGTCGCCACGCGGTTTTTGTATTTTGAGCCCAAACGTTGAGAAACGACTTTTGTGAAAAGGTGTCGTTTTTATTGGTAGCAAAAACTTAGGAAAAGGCTTTGAAAAAGGGATCATTTTTATTGGCAAAGAAAAACGAGTAAAAAGCTTTTTGTACCGTAGATTGTTAGGTTCGAGGTCGTTACGTTTCGGTAGAGTATTACGAGATCGCCCGAAACGCCTCGCATGACGAGTCTTTCTACCTTTCTCGAAATCGTGTGTGTGTGTGTGTGTCTTTTGAAATGGGGGCTTGATGACAAGCTTAATCTTGGTTTGAATGACAAACGTTGATTAGGTGATTTTTGAAAAGACGAGCGTTTGAATGACAAACGCCGGCTTGAGTTTGAAATGAGCGTTTGCGTGGCAAACGCTGATTTTGAGTTTGAAATGAGCGTTTGCGTGGCAAACGTCGATTTTGAGTTTGAAATGAGCGTTTGCGTGGCAAACGTCGATTTTGAACCGTGCGAGTCATTGTTAACGATTTTTACGGGAAAAATGCGTATTAAATGATTTTAAGTGTCAAATGGCGGCTTTGAGTTTGAAGATGAGCGTTCGGAGGCCGAACGTCATTTCGCGCGTTTTGAAAGAGAGTTCGACGGACGAACTCCGGTTTTGAACCGGCATTACATTGTTAACGATTTTTACAGAAAATGCGTATTAAATGACATGCGATCAACGAATCGGGTTGCGACTGACTTTGAAAAGTAAATACTATCACGATCCAAACGGATCGGACTTGTAAATGACAATATTTAAAGCAGTGTCAACGGAATCAAACGATCCGGATTCGTAAATGACGATCGACGAGGCCAAACGGCTCGGAATTGTAAATGACGATCAACGAGGCCAAACGGCTCGGAATTGTAAATGACGATCAACGAGGCCAAACGGCTCGGAATTGTAAATGACGATCAACGGATCGATCGATCCGGAATGGTAACTGACATAAAAGTAAACGGAACGGGGTCGGAACGCCGTTTTAACTCGTGATTACTTCTCTTACGGAAAGAGAAGAGGATCGAGGGGCTAAAACGTATCGGACCCCGTTAGACGGAGGCGTCTACATTTTGATAACGACGTTCGAAACGGTTATAGCGACTGGCGCGTAAACCGAGACGGAACGGGAGATTTAGAGAGAGGGAGTTATACCTATGGCTAGGGTCGACTCCTTTGGCTCGGGAGGTGTGTACAGGACACGGAAAGTGATTCAAAAGGTTGTTTCGAAGTTGTAGGGTGCGTATTTGATCGAAATACGAAGGTTTCACGCGAATCGAGACAGTAACGGGAGCTCTGGAGGGGTGAAAACCAGCTTGGACCGTGTGGGGTGGTGAAATTTTGGTGTAAAATTCTCTCTTTTCGCTTTGACACCATTTCTATTTATAGGTGAAATTTGCGTAGGAGTCCTGACGGACTTGGCCTGAATCCAGGGGGTTTTGTGGTATTTTGGGAATTTGAAGGACTTGCCGGCAATTTCGTAAAATGTGCACAAAGTGAGTCCTACGGACTTGGCTTGCAAACCAGGGGGATTTTGGTCTTTTCCCTTTGAAATTGATTGAAGGGTGACTAGAGGGAGGTGGCATGGCCGCCACGTTCCCTCTGAGTCACCAGATGAGGTGGAAGATTGTTCCCCGGTCCCGCTTTGTCCGTTTTTTAAAATAACAAACCGGAAATGTCCGAAACGCCCGAAAGTGCCGGAAAATGCGTTTTTCAGGGAAAGCCATACTTTTACGTGAGATGTCACGTGCTAAGTACGGTTCGACGTCGGATGCACGGGCGCCCCGGACGCCTCGTTGGCACGGCAACGGGAGTTTAACGAGTTCCGGCTAACTCCGGGAGCGGGCCGCTTAACGGATTTCGGTTAACTTTCCGACGGATTTGGACGATCCGGATTTGGGTACTTACGCTAGCCCTCGCCGACGTCTCCTCCGAAGGAGGCGGGGTCGTTGAAAAAGATAATGATCCAAATCGGGATGCCTTACTTTGAAAGAGACCTGGGCGGTCAGCTGGCTGGACCCTTAGTGAAAAGGATTCCTACGTATCCCGAGCGGGAATCAAGCCGATCGTAGTTCGAAAAGGGGCAAGGGCCGCGCATGGGGACCTTGACCTGAGCGAGACTATTAGGAGGCGTCTAAACCTGGATGAGACCATTCGCGAGGTGCCTGTACCCGAATGGAGACTGTTGGGAGGCGTCTGAACCTGAGAGGAGACCATTCGCGAGGTATCGGAACCTGAATGGAGACTATTGGGAGGCGTCTGAACCTGAGAGGAGACCATTCGCGAGGTATCGGAACCTGAATGGAGACGATTGGGAGGCGTCTCGAACCCGAGAGGAGACCATCTCGCGAGGTATCGGAACCCGAATGGAGACTATCGGGAGGCGTCTCGAACCTCGAGACTTCGAAACCTTCGAGGGCGCGTGGCGCCTCAAACCGGAGTTGCGATGCCGACGAGGGTGTTCGTGCCTCGGGTGCCGGGCTTATTGCCGCTGCGCTTTATCCTCGCTGGGATGAGCGTTCGGGCTTACGTGGATGGCCGAAGAGGGATTGTTGCAAGGCGTTCGTGCCTTGGGGTTCGGGCTTATTGCCGTTGCCGCCGAGGTGGAACGATCGGGCTTACGACCGGCGGCCGGGAGATGAATGTTCACTTGTCAAGTGAAAAGGTGTTCGGGCTTACGAGGATGGCCGAAGAGGGATTGTTGCAAGGCGTTCGTGCCTTGGGGTTCGGGCTTATTGCCGTTGCCGGAGAGATGATCGTTGCAAGGCGTTCGTGCCTCGGGGTTCGGCTTATTGCCGTTGCCAGAGAGATGACCGCTTGCAAGGCGTTCGTGCCTCGGGGTTCGGGCCTTATTTGCCACGAGAGATGACCGCTTGCAAGGCGTTCGTGCCTTCGGGGTTCGGGCCTTATTGCCGTTGCCGAGAGATGACCGCTTGCAAGGCGTTCGTGCCTGGGGTTCGGGCTTATTGCCGCTGCCGAGAGATGACCGCTTGCAAGGCGTTCGTGCCTGGGTTCGGGCTTATTGTCAGGCCGAGAGAGACGTGCTCGGGCACGTGCGAGAGGTCTCGATAAGAGAGTGGAGGTCTGACCGCGAAGGTCGGGATTGACCGTTTGAGATGGGACCGTGAAAGGTCCGAGAGATCGGAATTGAGAGATCGGACCGTGAAAGGTCGCGATTGAGATTGAAATCGGACCGTGAAAGGTCGCGATTGAGATTGAAATCGGACCGTGAAAGGTCGCGATTGAGATTGAAATCGGACCGTGAAAGGTCGCGATTGAGATTGAAATCGACCGTGAAAGGTCGCGGTTGAGGATTGAAATCGGACCGTGAAAGGTCGCGATTGAGACTTTAATGGTGAGGACCATTATTAAATTTTAACGTCTGGGAGACGGAATAGTAACCGAAATGTCCGGAGACATGGTTGAACGTTTCAATGTCAAACGTCAACTCGGATCAATTTAACGTCAGAGACGAGCGTTAGTGAGAACTAACTTTGATTTATCCTCGGGGATAGGGTGTTAGAAATGTCTAATCGGGAAATTTTACACTTTTGGGGGCCAAAAGTGGTAAAATTGGAATTGCCAAAAGCCGAGGGGCAAAAGGGGCAAAAATTATTCGGTGCGCAAGAGTCCCATCGGACTTTTACCGAATTTCCGTAATCTTTTTAATGCCGAGGCCGGGGAAGGAAGAAGGCCATTTTCTTCCATTATTGCCGGCGAGAGAGGAGAGAAAGGAGAGAAAATCCAACCCAAATTGCAAGGTTTGCTCGAATTTGTGAGGGAAAATCGCTATGGAGGGAGAAGGAGGACCAATGGCTCGCCACGGAAGGACCGATGACGAAAGAACTCGATTGGTTCGGACCATTCGAACCACCACTCTCCCATTGAATCCGGCGGAGTTTTATCCGGCGAGGGACCGCCACAACTCCAAGGGAGGGATCGAAAGACACGTAAGTTTCCTACAAATTCCATTAATTTCAAGAATGTGCATTCTTTAAATGTTAGAAATTTGTTAGGAATTTACTTAGGGATTTTGGTGCCCGATTTGGGGCTTTTGACTTTGCTATGAACATTTGTCGAAATTGACTAGGATGTAGTTCAATTGACATCATGGGTAGATGACATAAAAATTTTGGTTGCAAAATTCCATGTCTAAATGCATTTTCCAAAATTAAAGTAGCTTTAATTCGGGACGGAGCGAAATTTTCGAAAAATTCGAAAGAATTTGAAAGTTCCGGATTCGACGGAGTTTTCGAAATGTTTTGAAAGTTCCGGATTCGACGGAGTTTTCGAAATGATTTTGAAAGTTCCGGATTCGACGGAGTTTTCGAAAGATTTTGAAAGTTCCGGATTCGACGGAGTTTTCGAAATGATTTTGAATATACGTAGGAAATGAATGAGAACCGTATCTCGCATTGCATCCTTTTGACATGCGTTGTTGCATTTTGTTGACGTTGCTTCGTCTTGTTTGTCTCAGGGACAGGACGGTTAGTACTCATAACCGTAAGAGTCGGGGTGCCTTTGAGGCGGTGCAGCATTGTGGGGCATTATCCCTGACGTGGCTCGAGAGGGAGAGAGGAGTCCACGACACCGGTGATTGACTCCGGGTTGGCCGGGTTTATCAAGGCCGTAGCGGCGACACCGATACGCCGAGGGGTGTCCACGTATGTCGCGCCGAGCGAGTACCGGTGGGATACGACCCACACTTTCCATTTCGTATGGGGGAGGCGACGGTGACTCCCACGGATTTTGCCGCTATCACCGGGTTGCCGACTTATGGCAACACGCCGGTGCTGGGTTGATGGTTACACCCCTGAGCAGCTTGTCCGGGCCGCTGGGTTTTGATATTACCGATGCCAGTGGGCTTAGGCATTCGGCACAGCCGATGGAGAATCATTTGAGGGAAGGGGTCGCCGATTATCCGCCGGGTCCTCGAGGATGACCGCGGAGCGTCCGGCTCGAGGGTTCCTTTGGTTTGCGCCGTCGCCGACTTTGTTCCCGACTTCCGACACGTCTTGTCACTTCCTCCGCTCGGGTCGCCGGTAGACTCGGGATGCCGTGAGGGGTTTGCGTGGGGGAGGCCGGACCGGCCGAGCTCTACCACTCTCTCGGACAGTTCTCGCGGGGAGAGGAGCACTCATTTAGCCGCTTCACGCCCGTCTTGGATGTAAGTTTACGTGCTTTTTCTCTTCCTTGCCTCTTTTATGTACTCGTATGTATCTCGCTTTCAGAGCCGACATAACTTTCCATTCTCTTGGCGGTGTCCGGTGCTACGAGGTGTTCAAATTGTGCTTGGGACATCAAGGAGCCGTACCGTCCCCGTTCCCCGCCATGCCGGTTTGGCGTAAGAAGGCGAAGAGGGCGGTCTCTTCGAGAGTTGGCACTCGAGTGTCATACGAGGAGATATCTCCGGCGCCGAACCCGGAGTTCTCCGAGAGGATCCAAACTGACTCCGGTGGAGCAGTTTGATCATGTCGCGGTGCATTGCCGCCGAGACTACACGGCGGCGGAAGCTCCCGGTGGGACTTCACCGTGACGCCATGTATTTGGGGGAGAGGGTGACCCGTCAAAGATAGGCAGGGTCTCTTCCATCGGGTGCCGGGATCCTCCTTTCGTACATGCAAGATCCCCTGGAGATGCCGATTGATGAGCCGGAGGGGTACCTTCGTGGCGTGTATCACCGAGTACATCATAGCGGGGGCCGCCTATGATGTTTTCTTGAGGATGAGGCCGAGGAGCCCGCAGTGCAAAGATAGAGAGGGCGAGGTCCCCGGAGGTCCTCGAGATTTTCCGATCCCGCGAGCTAGGCTAGCGTACGAGGGGCCGGATGGTTCGCGCAGCGACTTGTGATCCCGCTCCGCGGAGCCGAGACCACGATACAGGCGGACCCCAATGCTTCGGTGAGCACCTTTTGACTTTCTCGCATTTGATAGTAGCATTCTCGCACATGATGCATCCGTACTTTCTCGTTCGCTTCGATGATTTTCCCGGTTCGCAGTTTCCGGCCGTACGTATAATGAGGCCAGCGAGGCCGGTGGACGGGTGGTCCGCCACGCCAGAGGCTCGTGGAGTTCATGCGGTGCAGCCTCCTGAGGAGCGTGGACGTCCGTGATCGGGGGCCGCCTAGGCCGAGGGGTTCGCCCGCTCCCACACTCGGCGGGGAGGACTTCACACAGGGCTCGCGCCCGCGGCGGAACGGCCGGATTTGGAGCTCCTTCTTCCGCGCACTCGGGCGCGAGAGGGGGAGTCCTCGAGTTCGCGTACTCCGAGGAGGCCCTTTGCCTATTCCCTACTGGAGGAGTTCGGCGAGTTCCTCGTTTGCGACTGCATCCGGCAGCCGCGGGCAAGACGCCGAGTGTACGGATGACGAGCAGACTCGCAGTAGTCCCCTTTTATCGCTTTCTTTCTTTACCGCTTTGTTTAGACAAAATGCATGTATTTGTCAGAACAAATTTTTGATTTGAACCGTATTTGCAAAAAGGCGCCCAGGGCGGAACTCCGTATTTCGCATATTTATTCTCGTGATCACCTTCGTTATTTTTGGCAAATAAGCAAATAGGTTAATCAAAAATAAATAAAAAGGAGAAATGCATTAAAAATTGAACGGGTCAAAAATTAAGCATGTATGCACTAATTTTTAATTATTTGCACCGTTGCACGAGCCCGGCGGAAGGGATATTGACATTGGCTGAATGAAATCGTATGTGCACGCAGATTTCATAAGAGTGAACAGGCATGGTTTGGAAATGTTTCCAACTTTAAGGCAAATGGCCGCAGAGTTGACCAAGTCAATCGGCAGAGGGAGTCCGGCCGGACTAGAACCGAATTTCCAGATTCTTTAAATTGCGCCAGCTTTGCAATTTGTAAGAACTCGCGCATTGTTTTTGCTCATTCTCGCTGAATTCTTTTCCCTTTCTTAAGGTTTTCTTCACCTTCCGACATGGCTCCTTTCCCAAGTTATCGTCTCGGATGCAAGAGCGATATTTGGACAACTTTCGCCGTGGGTACGGAACCACACGAGGCGTAACAAAAGGTTTTTCGAAGGTCGTTACGGGATTAAATCTGCTTGGGCTTTGAAGGAGCTCATGCCGATTGGGATCTTTGAGAGCCGCGTCTCGGTTCTCGGGACGTAAGGAGGAACGTGTACAGCCTTTCGTACAACGAAGTCACTCCTACGTTTGAAGATTTCCGCCATTCTCGGGAGGACCCGAGACGGAACAGCCTAGTTCTTCCGTATGCCGGTGGCATGGCCACCGTTGAGAAGCTAGTGTCTTTGTTGGGTATCTCTACTGAGAAGCATACGGATGCCGATACAGATACCGATTACGTTGACATTTCGGGACCGCCCGAAAGATTTGCCGAGCCGAGGGGAGCGTCTTTTCGTGGGACGCGTTTGCTCAGGCGCGATTGCTACTCGTTCACATTCACGTCTCGGGTGTGTGCCATCACAAAGGTACCGGACTCCGGTGAGGCAAAGGCCGGAGTGGAGGAGACATCGTGCCATTGGTCTTGGGCGAGACGTTCCCGGGCATAGGCCGGATGGCGACCGGTAGCCGATACATGTGGGGAGGGAGTCCCGCTATGCCGACCATGTGGCCGAGGGAGAGGCCGCAGATGATGCCCGAGGTGCCAATGTCCCGTGACGCTGGGTCTTTCTCGCGACGTCCTTCCGGTGATAGGGGCAATCAGCCGAGCCGGAGCTCGATGGCCGACTTTGCACGCATCACTTGCGATGGTGGGTTCCCCATTGGAAGTTACAGACTTGTAGGACCGCTCAGAGGGTCCGTTGATCGTCGAGTGCCGGGCCGTCTCGCACGTCTTTCTATATTCCATCATTGGTTCTCAGCGGCAAGACGGGCCGGAGCAGTGCCACCGACCGATCTCGAGTTATGCCGCTACCTTTGAGGTGGGATCTCTGCGGATGGAGGATCCTTCGACGCTATTGCCGATCACCCTGGTGGCAATACACGTCCTTTCCCGCCAGGTTCTCTTTCACCGAGAGAGGGCACTGCTCGTCGACGCAGATCTCGAACCGGTACGAAGAGTGTATGGGGAGACACAGATGGCTATCTTGTGGAGACGGAGTGAGCCGTTGGGTGCCGATCACCCGGACAACTCGACCTTGAGGAGGACAGGCGAGGGCTAACCCCGGGAATCGTATCGGCGATGCCATGGCTGATTATGTGGCAAGTGCCGATCGGGAGGCCAATCAAAGCACTATGATGATGGCTCGAAGCGAGGCGGCTCGAGACAGAGCCAGAGAAAGGATCGTGTTGGATGCCACAGTGCTTGACGGAGGCGTCGGGAAGGGTCCCCGAGCCAGGTAGAAGGCCTACCGAATATTTCCCGCGAAGGTGAAGAACACTCACGGGGAAAAGGGAAGGGGAAGAAGGATGAAGGACCTAGTACGGAAACTAGGTTGACCTTGCCGTCCGTAGTATCCACCCATTGTCATTGCATACATTAATTGATTAATGTTTTATTGTAGTTTTACTAGCGTGTAGCGAGTCAAGAGTTGACCGTGCTTGAACTCATCAAAGAATGTTTTAACCGTAATGAATTTGTAGGTTAAATGAAAAGAGTTTTTCGAAACACAAGCAATTGATGCTTATTGTATTTTTTGTTTTTTTTTTAGACCGAACCAATGATGGCCGCCTACGTTCCCTTTTACAATTGGACTAAGGGGCTCAGTCACCGTAGTTCGACACTTTAGGTGAATTTGAGAAAAACAAAGACAAAAGAAGTGCGACTGTTTTTTACCCGGATCATTAGCGGGAATGTATCCAAATGGGTATTACTCTTTTAGCACTTTAATTTACCGAGGGGGACGGTGTATGGGGAAGGAGAGTTGACTCGTGCTCTTCCTCAAACGAAGTATTCAGCGGAGCTTGCTTCCGTTCACGGGGTTAACGAAAGGGTTTCCGTCCAAGTCTCGCTAGCTTCATGGCTCCTCCGAGAAGATTCTTTGTACCACGAACGGTCCTATCCGTAGGCTCCCACTTTCCGAGGGGATTGGTCTCGTAGGAGGTTTTTCCTTTAGCACCAAGTCGCCTTCTCGATGTCTCGGATCTTGACTTTCTTGTCGAATGCTCGTGCCATTCTCGCTCCGGTAGGCTCGAGTGTGTTCCATGGCTTTCAATCTGCGCTCGTCGAGTAGAGCAAGTTCGTCGTGACGGCTCGTAGCCATTCGACTTCATTGATCCCGTTTTCCAAGAGGACTCCTGAGGGATGGAATTTCCAATTCCACTGTAACATCGCTTCCATTCCGTAGGTAAGTGCGAACGGAGTCTCCCGTGGCGGTTCTCGACCGATGTTCGGTATCCCTGCAGGGCTAGATGTAGCTTTTCGGGCCGCTCCCGACCTCCGGTGGTCATCTTTCCGATTATCATGGCGAGAGTCTTGTTGGCCGCCTCTACCGCACCATTGGTTTGTGGTCCGTAAGGAGAAGACCGTGACGTGTGACTCGAATTCGGCCGCAGTTGGTCACAATCTCCTTCGAAGTGAGTCCCATTGTCTGATATGATCTCGTTGGGCACTCCGTATCGGCACATGATGTTCTCTCTGATGAACTCGCCACCTTCTTAGAATTCAAGCACTCAGTACGATCTCGGCTTCTACCCATTTGGTGAAGTAGTCGATCGCGACTAAAATGAACTCGTGACCATTGCTCCCTGGAGGAGTGATCTTGCCGATGACGTCGATTCCCCATGTGGCGAAAGGCCAAGGCGTAGTCATGCAATAGAGTTCGTGAGGAGGGATGTGATTGAGGTTGGAGAATCGTTGACATTTGTCGCAGCCTTCGGACGAACCGGATGCGCCTGCTTCCATTGATATCCAATAGTATCCCATACGGAGAATGATCTCGTGTCAATGCTCGGGCGTTCATGTGCGGACCGCAGTTCCGCTGTGAACTTCGTTCATTAGCTCGCCGGCTTTTTCTTTGTTTACACACCGAAGGAGTGGCCCTTGGTGGCGCTTCTTGTACAACATACCCCTGCACGACGAAATGGGATGCCAGCGTTTTAATGCCATCATGTTTTTGGCTTTGATCCCTTCTTTGTATTTTCCATCTTCACTTGTGAAGGAAGCTTCTCCGTTTTGGAGGTACCGGTAAATTTGATTGTACCAGTGGTTCGTCGATCGTTTCTTTTTCTTTTTCGATCTCACAAAGAATAGGCGGGTGTTTCCCGTCCGCCTATTCTCGAGGGGTTTTACCGCTTTCCCTTCGGGAATTTCGACAAGAGAGGCGAGGGTTGCTGTGGCTCGCGGCGGTTCCCGTCTCTTGGCAAATAGTGAAAAGAGATGTCCTTGAACCGAGCAATGAGCTCCTCCATGTACGCGTGGTACTTCGAAGGCCGGAATCTACCGTCTTCCATTTGTTGGATACTTGATTGATGATCAATGCCGAGTCTCCATATACATCCAAACTCTAAGATGTCGCGCCGAGGGCGGCTTCCAAACCCGCCGCACAGCTTCGTATTCTCGCCGCATTGTTGGTTGCTTCAAAATTCAGCTTGATGGCTATGGGAGTATGCTCGTCCTTGGGATCGACAAGGAGCATTCCAATACCATTCCCCTTCTTGTTGGCTGCCCCATCGAAGAAGAGTTGCCGCCGGTTTGCGCCGTCAAGTGAAAAGATTCCGTCATCCGGAAATTGCGGATCGTGACCCTTAGGTTCATTGCTTGGGAAGTCGGCCACCGATCTCGCCATTACTCGCCCTTTGTTGATTTTCTCGACCATGTACTTGATGTCGAACTCACCAGAAGAATGACCACTTGCTAGCCGCATTGACAGGATGGCTTGTCAAAGAGATATCTGACGGGTCCACTTTGGAGACCAGAGCACCGAATGTGACCGCATGTAGTGTTTCAGTTTTCCGACTACCCATACCAAGGCGATACAAGTGTTCTCTGATGCTGAGTAGCCGAGTTCACTTCCTTGAAGCTTTCGGCTTACGAAGTAGATTGCATGCTCAACCTTGGAATCTTTCTCGTTCTTGTGCCAAAGCATTGCTCCGATTGACGTGTCTCGTTACCGTCGATACAGGAGTAGTGGCTTGTCTTCATGTGGCGGGCACAGAATTGGGGGATTAACCAAGTAGGTCTTGATCTTCTCGAAAGCCGTTTGGCACTCTGAGTCCCATTTGATGTCGGCATTCTTTTTCATCGCTTGAACATGGGCTCGCAGAGAGATGTCAACCGGTTGATGAAGCGACCGATGTACTCAAGTCTTCCCATGAAGCTCTTTACTGTCAGTGGTTTGAGGCGGCTTCATGTCGATGATGGCCTTGATTTTCCCGGGATCGGCTTCGATACCTCTTTCGTAACCATGTATCCCAAGCACCTTGCCGCGCTTGACGCCGAAGGTGCACTTTGCCGGTTCAACCTCATGGAGTGTTTTCGAGTCTCGTTGAAGAACTTCCTCGCATCCGTCATGTGCCGCATGTCCGATCCCTTGAGTGGATGATCATGTCGTCGACATATACTTCGATTTCTTTGTGTATCATGTCATGGAAGAGGGCCGCTGCAGCCTCGCCGGTAAGTAGCCCCCTGCTCTTCGTACCGAACGGCATGACCGTGTAACGCATGTCCCCCACTGAGTGGTGAAGGCAGCCTTGGCCTCGATCCTCCTGACATCTTGATCTGGTTGTATCCAATAACCCGTCCACGAAGGACTTTACTTCGAAATTTGCCGTGGTGTCGACCAAAGATGTCGATGTTAGGCAAGGGGAAATCATCTTTAGGGCCGGCCTTGTTGAGATCCCCGAAATCCACGCAAAGATCTCGACCTTTCCGTTGGCCTTGGTGACCGTCACGATGTTGGAGAGCCAAGTCGGGTACTCAATCACTCGATGAAACCAACTCGGAGCATTTTCTCAATTTCTTCTTTTACTTGCAAGGACCACTCGCTTGATCTTGCGCAGCCTTCGCTTTGATGTGCTTGGATTCGGGATCCAGGGAATTCTCGTGCTCCACGATTGAGGGATCGAGTCCCGGCATGTCCCGGTATGACCAGCGAACACGTCAACATACTCCCTGAGGAGGCTTATCGTGGCTTCTTTTCTCGCATCGGCGAAGAAACCGCCCACTTGTGTCTCTTTAGGCTCTTGCACCGACCCTGTGTTCACTTTGGTCATAACCTCTTCGGCAGCTTGGGCCCGGTTGTCCTATTGGTCAACTACACGCTCGAGAACTTCTTTAATGTATTGTTCGTTTAATGTGTCTCGCTTCTTTATCAATTGAATTATTAACGTCTTTTAAGTTGTTTGTTAACTTATCGCTTGTTAAAGTGGCAATGAGAGGATACTCCGAAAGGTCGACTTTTCATTAAACAAGAACGGGAATACATGATTGGCTACAACATTATAGTCCTCCGGCGTAAGGCCGTTGGATGACTCGCAGGACCGGACTCGACAAGGACTCGACTCGTAGGGTTTGAGACCGGGTTTAGGGAGATGTGGGTGCGGGCCCGCCTTGTCTTCCAATTCGCCCGGCTTGCCTTCGTCCGGTGAAAGTTACCCAATTCTTCAAAGGGCATTGCCGGATGCTTGATGAGGGTGCGGGGATCGAGAGGCTTGGCTTCGCCGTCCCTATCATGGCGATCATGCCGTTGTCTGAGCCCCGCCGATCAAGTTGGGCAACTCCATGACTTCTTCAAACGTACTCGTAGAGCCGGTCCACCGAGAGCGTCTTCTATGAATTCCCGGTTCCTTCGCTTTGGACTTACCGTCTCGAATGTGGCCTCTGCGGCCGATCCGAACAACTTGTTTCCCATGGAGAGTACCTTGAGTTGCTCCTCCAAGTCTCGGGATTCCCTTGAATGTGTACTCATGCCGGACCGTGGTGGCAGCTGGTCCAGTAGAGCCGTGATGTCGAGGAACGCTCCCCTTATCGGATTAGCTTTGAGTCCTCTCAAACGCTGAGGTCCCGTGCTAGCCGTTCCATTCTTCCCGTAGTCTTGGTGTTGACTATCCCCGCTTCTTTCTCATCTTCATCAGCTCCACCGTCGGTCCCCGCCCGCCGTCGGTTCCGCCGTCGGTCCCCTCGCCCGCTTCTGCCGCTCGGTCCCCCGCCCCGCCGTCGGTTCCCTTGTTGGTCCCCGCCCGCCCGCTGCCGGTTCCCTCGTGAAGTAATGAGCGAGGTCAAAGCCGTAAGGCCGGAGATTGGGTGTGCCGTCTGAGGTTCCCCTTGCGGGCCGCCGCCTTGGTGCGGGCGAGCCTTTGTCTTCCTTGATGTCGCCCGGTGTTGGCACGTAGCCAAGCCCCGGACCGTGGTGTGGTCCTCGACTTCAATAACTTGGTGTCAGCCTTGCAGCCTTTTGCCGAGCCCCGCCCCGGGATGAAGTTCATGAGTTTCATCATCCTCATGGCGGGAGGAATCTGATCGTGAGACAAAGGGAAGGTCCACGTTGCATATTTGGATCTTGGAGGTCTCCGTGAGTGAATCCAGCTTAATGGCATGTCGTCATTATGCTTGATTTCCAATACCGGAATGTCGTTGGTGCCGGTCCCCTCGGTGGTGACACCGTCGCCGTAGACCGTGGTTAGCTCGTTGCCTTGCATGAACTTGAGGCACCGGTGAAGGGTGGATGCCACACCATTGATTTGATGCAGCCAGGACGCCCAGATGGCCGTGAAAGTGATTGGAATGTCCAACACTTGGAATTCGGGGGATCACCCGCTCACGAACCGTATGTCGAGAGTAGCAACCCCGAGAACCGTACGGGAAGTAGAGTCGTAGGCCTCGACAAAGGTGGACCGAAGGCTTAAGATCTCGTGGGCTTGATATCAAGGTGTCCATCATCTTGGCGGGCAAGACATTCATTCCGGAACCTCCGTCTACCAACACGCGGAAGGCGACGCCGTCCACTGGATCGTGATGTAGAGCGGCTCATTGTGATCGCCCCCAAATTTTGGAAGGTCCAAATCGTGAAGGTGATAATGTTGCCATAGTGGATGTTGCCAATCATCCGAATGACTTCATCTCGGGGTCAAGGCCCACGGGGACCATGGTACGGGCCAGCTTTCCTCTAGCTTGAGCTTGTGAGGATAAGAGGAGGTGAGCAGAGACCAAAGGGAAATGTTCGCCCGAGTCCGCTTGAGCCGAGTGAGGATCGGGTCCTCTTTCAAGGAATTTGCGTCTTCGGGCCGGCCGGATTGCAATTCGGCTCCGTCGGCTTTTTGGTGGCCTTAGGTGGTAATGCATGGATTTGACCCGATCGGGTTAGAACGCCGACATCGTTTGGTCCCTTCGAATGTGCCGCTCCGAGTTGAGCCATAGTTAGAGGAGGATTCCTCGTAGCATAGGGCCATACGTCTTCCTCAACTCATTGATCGTGGATGAATTCCCTGAGCTTCGGCACTTGACGGATTCTCGTCCCCAGATACCGGCTTAGGTGCCTCTCAAGGGGAGGTAGCCTACGCTTGACGCAGCTTGTTCGAATGTCGCTGCACAACAAAGGGTTGCCCGAACCGAACCGTGCGTTGTTAACCCTCCGGGAGGTTGGAGAGTTCTCGGCTTAAGCGAACGGTCTCCTTGATCTCTTCACGGTATATCGCGTTCCTTTCCTTCTTGCCGAGCATACTGTGGCATTCTCGAGTTGGGTCCGGCGATACTCGTGGTTTGCTAGTTTTCCTCCGCCCGGGGCCCAGATCAACCTTCTTGCAAAGCCGGAGCTCGCGCCGAGAGTTAGCGCCTCGCGTTTCTTCCCATGTGAGAATAGCCAGCTTCTTTGAACCGCGTGCGGCGCCTAGGTAAACCTCCATCGGGAGAGTTTTCTCCTCTCGCTTTATCTCGAGTGGCGGGTATGTCGGAAGGTGAGTACACGGCTTCCCGAACATCGGCCCATGTGACCGGTTGCCGTCCCAGCTTGATCGTTTCGTAAACGAAGGCCGTAGATTGTGGAATTTCCCCGAGTAGTTGCTCGAGACGAATTTCCATCCTCCTCCCGTTTTTAAATAGACCTTCCTCCCCGAGTTGGCCTTTCAATTTGAGTGCGGAAATGATCCGTTCCCATCCTCCCAGACCCTCGGGAGTCCGGTTTTGTTGACTTCATGCCCGGCTTGGAAGAGAATGGTTTCATCGTCTTCATCGTCGCTTTCACAGAGAACTTGCTTTCCTCGGGAAGGTAAGCGCCGGGATTCGTTCGCCGTGTCGTTCCATCTCCTAGGTCATTGGGACCGCTGACCACCCTTGCCCGGCGCAGGGGTTGGATGAGAACAGACGGTAGTCGTGGAAGTTGCCATGAGCAAAACTCTTGAGGTCGAACCGGTCTAGAGTGGCCTCTAGCTTTCGTCCGAAGCCGCCCGTGACACTTTAAGGGCTTGGTCCCCGTAGGTCTTTCGAGCTTGGTCTTCGTCCCAAAGACGACTTTCTTGAGCGGCTAGCTCCATGAGAGCTTTCCTTGCGAGACCTAGGCGCCTCCGTAGGTGCGCATCGTCCGGCTAGTGTCCGTAACCGTGATTACATTCAAATCGCCGAATGGCGGGAACACTTGGATTACATTGACGAAGGAAGTCGGATCGGGACATTCCATGCGGCCTTCCTTGATCTCGATCACCAAGAAGTTTGCCCATATCTCGTTGATTGACCCCACGGGGGTATTGAATTCTCGCAATGTTGACGGTCTCGTGATCTCGCTCGATCGCCAAGTCTATCAAAGCTAGCACCGACCGCGTGATGTCTCGAATCCGGCCGTGACGACCGGGAGTAGAATCGAACCGAAGCATGTTGATGCCGAGGTGGTCATTTCCCGTGTCGGAAGCCGACTCGCCTCAAGGGGAAGACTTTCGCAGATGTTTTCGGTGGCCGCCTAAGCGTTCCCGAGGTTGATCTCGACTTGTAGCAGGTGAGGAGCTTGGTCTCCTTCGCCGTTGCCCTTGGCCTTGGCGGCGTTTGAGGGTATAAGCTTGACCGACGGCACGGGCCGGTTGCCACCGGGCCGGTACTGGAAGTAAAGATGAGCTCGAGCTCGCTTGGCCAAAGCCTCGTTTACCATGAGCAAAGCCATCAAGGGTGACCTTGGTGTTACTGTAATCCGATGACAAGGACCGGATCCTCGCTTCATCAGATATCTCGAATAGATGATATTGACGAAGTCGTCGTCCCTTACTTGATCGAGGGATTCCTCGTTGCGTGAATCACGTGCTTCCAATTATCGGATAGCCGCCCGACCGGACATTGAGCTTGACAATTTCCATGGTATTGGAACCTTGGTCGTAGGTGACCCGATCGAAGGAGTTCCGTCCTCAAAACCGAGCATGTGAATGCAGAGGTCCGCTTGCGGGTCCGCGCGTCCTCGACTCCGGAGAGTCCAGATTCATCGTCATCTCGATCGCTCAATCTGTGTAGGGACGTATTGCGTCCGGTTGCGTTGTTGGAGCAAACTAGGAAAACATCATGCTCTTCGTTGGAGAAAAGGGGTGCAGCGTAGTTCCTCGTGGAGGACATCCCATACGACTTCCATGCATTCATCACGAGAATGACGGTGCTTGTTGACCTTTATCACAAAGATCTCTTCGCCTGGCGGGGCCAGAGAGTTGGTTTGGAGAATGCTGACAAATCTCCGAGCGGAGACAGGGGGTTTATGCGCCCGCATCATGGCGATGTTCGCCGTTTCCTTCCAATCCGCTCCAAATGTTGGAAACGACAGCTGAACTTGATGTATCGGATCGCTGTGGTCCGCCCGCTCGAGTACGTTTACATAGTTAGCATCTCCGACTCGAGGGATTCTCATGAGATTTGCCCCGTAGTCCCTCGTTGATTCGAAGGAGGTACCCCCGGTGCCTGAGTGCGGACACGCTTGGCTACTGTCTCGGCCTTGTTTCCTATGAGGAAACTATCCCCTCGGATGACTTCAAGATCTCCCTGCCGATTAATGAACTTGACGCACTGATGGAGAGTGGAAGCTATGGCTTTCATGTGGTGTAGCCAAGGGCGTCCCAAAAGAGCTGTGAATTCGGATGGAATGTCCATCACGTGGAATTTTGCTGGCACCATTTGGGTTTCGAACCAGAGTTCCAGAGTCACCGTCCCCGTGATGGGACGAGACGAGTTGTCGTAGGCCTTGATAGTCCGAGTAGACGGTATCGTATGGCTTTCATGGATGCGGAGAGCTCGCATCATGCCGAGAGGGAGGACATTAACGGCTGACCCGTTATCTACCAATACTCCGGGAGTGATATGGTGTTGAGTTTGAGAGTGATGTACAGAGCTTCGTTGTGCCCCGAGGCGTCTCTCGGTAAGTCTTCGTCACGTAACGTGATCATGCCGCCATACAGCGGGAGTCGTAGATCTCGTCTCTATCCGTAGAAGGAGAGTCATCCACCCATCCGTTTCCCCGTCTTCCTCTTGCGAGGTAAAGCCTTGGTGGAACCTCGTGAGTGTGTTGAGGCCGCCCGTGGCGGTTGCCGCCCTTGGTTAGCACATTGATCGAGTGCGATTGCCAAGCCGACCTTGATCTTCCTTTACCGGTCCGAGCTCTAAGCCGGACAAATTGAATCTTGGCCGATCCCGCGGAGGGTTAGGCTTCGACCGGCAAGAAGATTACCAAGATCCGAGGTATTCCGGTGTCCTGTGGCCCGACTCCGGTTTCAGCAGACTTTTCGGCTTTCCCACCCCCGTTTGCTCTAAAGCCGCATGGCCTGGAGGCAAAGAGGACCTGGCCGGAGTACAAGACGTAGTAGTCGAACCTCCCTGAGGGTTCTCCAAGTGTACCTACACCGGTATCTCCAGCCTTCGTATCTTTCTCTCGCCTGCCGTTGAGAGGATTTCTTCTTCGTTTTCTGAGGATTGCTCCTACAGCTCGAGACTCGTACCTGTGCAAAGTGAGCAGCTTGCAAACATCGTAGCCGATGTGGACATTAGAGGAGGATCCAAACAAAGAGGCGGAGAAACCGGTTCTCGTGGCACTCTTCTTGGGCACCCACTCAATGGAATTCACGCCGTTATTATTCGGAAAGGGATTCCCGATCGTATTGGGCCCACGGGGCGCTCTAACTTGCCTTCTTCTATCAAGTTCTGGATTTCGTATCGTAACCCCAAACAATTGTCGTGGTATGGCCGTGATACCGATGGAAGGCGCAAGATTTGCTCTTGTCCGCATTGGCTACGGGAACTTTGGGTTTGTAATTGGCAACGGGCTTAAGGAGACCCTCCTTGATTAACCCTTCCAAAGATCTTGCTCGCCGGCATGTCCAACTTGTCGAAGTGTACGACAGCCGCTTCGAGTAGAACCGTTGCTTTGCGGGACCGGGTTTCGTTACCCGACCGTTGTCCCCGATGGACGTAGCCGACAGACGTATCTTCCTTTGCCGGGGCCTGCGGGATTGAATGCAACCGTTGAGCGGTATTCGTATGGCCGTGGCAAGAGCCAACTTTTCCTTGAGATCCTTCTCGAACCGTGAGCCGGCATTGACCATGGCCCGAGATCCGGGAAGAAATTGTGACCGATGAGAGTTCTCGATGGACGGTCTTAAGCAGACTTGAAGATCCGCATCCGTTCGTCTTTGGAGAGTGGCTCCATGATCTCTGAGAGTTTCCACTCCATCTCTTGTAGAATTCCCCAACACTTTCATCCGCTTCGCTCGCGGTGATTAAGTCCTCGCGACTTGTTTCCCACTCTAAGTTGGATCTCGTACTGCCTGTGAAGATGTTACCGATCCGTTCCCTGTGTGTGGCGATCCGCAGTGACCTCGAAACCATCGTAACGCCGAACTTTTGAGCGTATGCCGGAAGTGGTCGGCCATTTGCCGGAGGGTTGCTCCTTTTGCTCTCATGCCGAGAACGTAGGTGTCGACGTGCGTTTGAGGACATTCGGTTCCATCGAATCGGTCCATCTCCGGCATTCTCGAACTTGGCAGGGAGAGGCGTGACCATTCCCTGATCTCGTGGATTTGAGCGTTTCCTCGCTTTGAGCCGCTCATGGTGGCTTTCTGTGTCTTTCATCCGCTCGACCATCCAGCTAAGGTTGGGTCCAAAGGGTGGACTCGTGAGGCTCGGCGCCGGTGCTACCACGTGAGCGGTAGTGATTGGAGGTGGAAGGCTTGGTATATGAGAATATACGGAGCCTTTTCGAACCGTATCGGGGTTTGTCCCCGGTGTTTAGGATTCGTGTATAGGCAACGGGACGAACCCGGAGGGTATTGAGGGATATTGGCATCCTCGAGATGGTCCAAGCCGGTGCGCCGGTGATATTGAGTGATGGGTGTAGCACCGGGCCGACCAAAATTGACAGGTTGCCCCGAGAGGTGGCAACATGGAGCCTAGGTCGGCCGTTTCCTTGGTTGGAAGGCATCCCGTAAGTTGGCGGGGGAGGAACCCGATTGAAGGTTTGGTGAACCGGTTTTGGGGAATCGTCATCCTCGACCAGACAAAAGTACCGTCTCGACCGGGGATAGCCGCTATACCTCGCTCATTCGTAAGCCGTACCACGAAATTCCGCCGATCTTCTTTCGCCTCTTGTGAACCTCACAAGCCCGGATGGCTTCTTCCAATGTCATATCTCGTTACGGTGGCGGGGGTCCTTCCCCGTCACGATTTCTCGGTGAGCTAGACATGTCGGAAATTCTGGCCGAGGGAACCGAGGGAACCGAAGAACCGTCTCGACGCCGCCGTTACCGTGATCCCGGCAAGGCGCCGACCCGGAAATCTGAACCACTTTCTCGCTCGCCGCAGTGGAACGAAAGGAAGGGTTTAGGCTTCGAAAAGGGTATTTGGCTCAAGGTTTTCGGGCTTGTGCAATGTGCGCTACCGATTAAAGTTTACTTAAAGCGCGTTTTCTCGTAGTCCTAATTGGTTGGAAAAGAGCGTGTCTTCTTTTTCGCAACTAATCCTAGAGCTCTAATCACGGATCTCGTCACTACGCTTATAAGCCCCTCGTTTCCATTGTAGATCATCTTTCTCAGACGGACTATCCCGAGCGAGGTCCGATAAGGCAAGCGAGTTCCACCGACAAAGGAAAAAGTGAACTTAAGGCTAGCCGATCACGCAAACTTTCAACGTGTGTGACGTACGGGCCACGGCCGAAGTCAACGTCCTTAAGTTAAGGCGGGATCGTGCCAAAATTTGGGCATGACCTCTCCCGACTCGCTTGTGCGAGAGACCTTAGCTTTTAGCGTTGGCCAAGTTGTGGCCGGCACGGTACATACGGCGAGGTTTGGTGACACGGCGCCACATTGAACCTTCTGTATATTTTTCGGCAGAGCTCCGCGTCAAAGTCAAGGCCGAAAAGCTCAAGACTTCGGGTCGGGAACGACCTTTGGTCTAAAACTCGAGCTTGACTCTAGCGGCCCGGCGTGAAAAACATACACTTAGGCTTTATGACACGAGCTAAGCCAAAAACCAACCGGGTCTTGGACAAAGTGTGACACAAAGAGTGCATGGCTTACACGGGCTAGGATGGGATGTTTGGGACGACCCCGTGCGCCCGAAAGGCATCTCGCGGTGCCAATCGGAGTGCAACCGATAAGGCCATCCCGGTTAGGGGTTGTAGTGTGCAAGGTACCGAGGCACAGTGCACGTGAAGTGCGGTGTTCCGAGGCAAAGAAGTGCGCGTAGTGTGCGGTCACTAAAATTCTTTTTCCGAGTAAAACAGAGATTTTTTTTCGTAATGTGTCTTAAAGAATTTATGATGCACAGCTCAAAAGACAAAGATGAAAATCAAACATGAATGGGGATGCACAAACATGGTATGATTTTGAAAAAGTTGACAATGTAATGCCTTTGAAAACCGTTCGAGGTTTAAAGGAACTCACACACACGAAAACGAGGAAGGGTAAACGAAAGTTTGACCCACGGAAGGCTTTTTAGAAAACATCGGCGCTTTGAAAAAGTATCTTTTCCCCAAATGAGTCGCCAACCGAAATTACCCGATCTTTTCGCGCACGGGGGCGCGGAAAAGGCGGTTGTCTTTCGCGGAGGGGTGGTGTCTCGAGACCTCGCCTCATGGGAAGGAACAAAATGAGGAGTCGCCACGCGGTTTTTGTATTTTGAGCCCAAACGTTGAGAAACGGCTTTGTGAAAAGGTGTCGTTTTTATTGGTAGCAAAAACTTAGGAAAAGGCTTTGAAAAAAGGGATCATTTTTATTGGCAAGAAAAACGAGTAAAAAGCTTTTTGTACCGTAGATTGTTAGGTTCGGAGGTCGTTACGTTTCGGGTAGAGTATTACGAGATCGCCCGAAACGCCTCGCATGACGAGTCTTTCTACCTTTCTCGAAATCGTGTGTGTGTGTGTGTGTGTCTTTTGAAATGGGGGCTTGGATGACAAGCTTAATCTTGGTTTGAATGACAAACGTTGATTAGGTGATTTTTGAAAAGACGAGCGTTTGAATGACAAACGCCGGCTTGAGTTTGAAATGAGCGTTTGCGTGGCAAACGCCGATTTTGAGTTTGAAATGAGCGTTTGCGTGGCAAACGTCGATTTTGAACCGTGCGAGTCATTGTTAACGATTTTTACGGGAAAATGCGTATTAAATGATTTTAAGTGTCAAATGGCGGCTTTGAGTTTGAAGATGAGCGTTCGGAGGCCGAACGTCATTTCGCGCTTTTGAAAGAGAGTTCGACGGACGAACTCCGGTTTTGAACCGGGCATTACATTGTTAACGATTTTTACGGGAAAAATGCGTATTAAATGACATGCGATCAACGAATCGGGTTGCGACTGACTTTGAAAAGTAAATACTATCACAATCCAAACGGATCGGACTTGTAAATGACAAAGATTTAAAGCGGTGTCAACGGAATCAAACGATCCGGATTCGTAAATGACGATCGACGAGGCCAAACGGCTCGGAATTGTAAATGACGATCAACGAGGCCAAACGGCTCGGAATTGTAAATGACGATCAACGAGGCCAAACGGCTCGGAATTGTAAATGACGATTCCATCAACGGATCGATCGATCCGAATGGTAAATGACATAAAGTAAACGGAACGGGTCGGAACGCCGTTTTAACCCGTGGTTACTTCTCTTACGGAAAGAGAAGAGGATCGAGGGGCTAAAACGTATCGGACCCCGTTAGACGGAGGCGTCTACATTTTGATAACGACGTTCGAAACGGTTATAGCGACTGGCGCGTAAACCGAGACGGAACGGGAGATTTAGAGAGAGGGAGTTATACCTATGGCTAGGGTCGACTCCTTTGGCTCGGGAGGTGTGTACGAGACACGAAAAGTGATTCGAAAGGTTGTTTCGAAGTTGTAGGGTGCGTATTTGATCGAAATACGAAGGTTTCACGCGAATCGAGACAGAACGGGAGCTCGGGAGGGGTGAAAACCAGCTTGGACCGTGGGGTGGTGAAATTTTGGTGTAAAATTCCTCTCTATTTGGCTTTGACAGCCATTTCTATTTATAGGTGAAATTTGCAGTAGGAGTCCTGACGGACTTGGCCCGAATCCGTGGGGTTTTGTGGTATTTTGGGAATTTGAAGGACTTGGCCGGCAATTTCGTAAAATGTGCACAAAGTGAGTCCCACGGACTTGGCTTGCAAACCAGGGGCATTTTGGTCTTTTCCCTTTGAAATTGATTGAAGGGTGACTAGAGGGAGGTGGCATGGCTGCCACGTGCCCTCTGAGTCACCAGCTGAGGTGGAAGATTGTTCCCCGGTCCCGGTTTTGTCCGTTTTTTTAAATAACAACCGGAAATGTCCGAAACGCCCGAAAAGTGCCGGAAAATGCGTTTTTCAGGGAAAGCCATACTTTTACGTGAGATGTCACGTGCTAAGTACGGTTCGACATCGGGATGCACGGGGCAGTCCCGGGACGTCTCGTTGGCACGGCAACGGGGAGTTTAACGAGTTCCGGTTAACCTGGAGCGGGCCAGTTAACGGATTTCGGTTAACTTTCTGACGGATTTGGACGATCCGGATTTGGGTACTTACAGTGTGAAAATGGGTTTTGTAATAAAACGTGCCGTGTTTGGATGGACTTTTTTGAGATGTGTCGTGTCTTGTGACGGTCTTTTGAGATGTGCTGTATTTTGTGACGGTCTTTTTGGAATATGTGCCGTGTTTTGTGACGATCTTTTGAGATGTGCCGTGTTTTGTGACGGTCTTTTGAAATGTGTACCGTGTTTTGTGATGGTCTTTTGAAATGTGCCGTGTTTTGTGGCGGTCTTTTGAAATGTGTGCCGTATTTTGTGACAGACTTTTTGAAATGTGTGCCGTGTTTTGTGACGGTCTTTTGAAATGTGACCGTATTTTGTGACGGTCTTTTGAAATGTGTGTCGTGTTTTGTGACGGACATTTTGTGAATGATATGTGATATTTTTTATTTTTTTATGTAGCGTTTATTACTGCCAAATCTTGTATTAACATACCTTTGCTGTGTTTACCAGCAGAAGGAGGCGCCTTTATCGGGAAAGACCAAAAGAATGAAGACGCGGGGGTCTATCGAGACGTGGTAGAGGTCTGGAAGAGCATGCCGGATAACTCCTGGGAGAGGAGACCTAGTCCTCGGAGGCTGGTCATGGATTCCGGGCTGAATATCTTTGTGGAGAACTTAGTGGGGGTAATGACGACTAAGAAGAACAAGGGTGTCTTCATATCTTTGTCTGAGTATTGGTGGGACACCACTCATTCGTTCCACTTTGGCTGGGGGGAGGTGACGGTGACTCCCACATATTTTGCTGCTATCACCGGCCTTTCTTTCAAGGGGGAGTCGGTGAAGTGGCGGGATTGAATGTCCAACGAGCGTTTGATTGAGTTGTTAGGGTTTGAGCCTACGCCTTGTAAGGGTTTAGGCATGTTGTAATCTGAGGTAGAGGCAAATATCGAGATCGACATTGGGAGGTACCGGAAGGATCCCAGGGGAGTAACCGCAGAGCAGCTGGCGCGCTCATTTTTGTGGTTTGCTCTCTCCTTGACATGTTTCTGAAACATGCTACCGCGGCTCTCTTTCCTCTTCTTGAGTCTTTGGTTGATTTGGAGAGGGTGTTTGACATTTTCTGGGGAGAGTCAGGCTTGGCTGAGCTCTACTTTGCCATGGACAAGTTTAGTAGGGGCGCAACCATCTCTTTAGGATGTTTCAATTTTGCTCTGGAGGTATGATTTTGTTTGCTTTGTAGCTTTGTCATTGTTTCTTTCTCTTTTTTGACTTGCCTTTTGCCTTTGTGTGGCAGGTATGGTGTTTTGAGGTCTTCCAGTGCCAGGAGTGGGACCACCATGACGATGTCCTGCTAGGGTACCCTGCCATGCTATGTTGGTCACGAACTTTGAGGAAGAGGAGGAGTAGCCGGGGGAAGATCATACTGAGCTACGATGATATGAAGAGGCATCTGGAGAAGGATACCCCGGGGAGCTTCCAGCTATATCCCTGGTCACGGTATGATGTGGATGACCTGGAGGGTACACCCCGAGTGACGCGATAGATAATGCTCTTGTGAGGACTCACCTGCAATGTGATGTATTTGGGTGAGCGGGTCTTCTGGCAGCATGGCGATGGCATTGCTCCTTGTGGTCCGAGGGATCCTCCATTTCACATGCTGAGCCCTTCCGAGATGGGCTACCTGGAGATTGAGAGATATCGGGTCAGGGAGGACGCCGAGGATTATGTCCTGGAGGGCGAGGAGTATGGGTCTTTTGTGAGGAGGAAGTTGAGGATGTCGCAGGTGCTGGCCACGGAGAGGAGGGAAGGCTCGTCGCGCCCTCGAGATGTTCCTGTGCTCGGAGCAGACTTCACCTATGTTTGCGGAGATTCTACCCAGAGGCGGGTATATGTGCCTATCCTGGAGCAGGTTCCTCTTGCCTAACGAGTTGATCCGGATGCTTCAGTGAGTGTTTATTTCTTTTTAGAATCTTAGTCATGTTTTCTGTTTTATCTCTCTTTTTGTGAGTGTTGTCCTTTTGTCATGCAGGTCTCGGGGCGGACCGTAGACTTGCTCACTCGGCAGTACCTGAGGGTGAATGCTTTCACGAGGAAGCTCCTGAATGGGATGTCTTGCGATTCGTCGAGGAGTACGGTGGTTCACGAGCCGATGCCTTCGAGGATATCAGTGGATACACCTCTCCCGGGTGCGGACACGGCTCCAGAGCCTACTCCCCAGTCTGATGTGAAGACCCAGGGGAGGCATAGCAATGAGGCATGAGTCTTTACGGAGGGCCGAGGTGCACATTCATTCTCGCAGTTCTTTCCTCGGTCTGACGAGGGTTCGTCCTCTTTCCCATTCTTTGATCCATTTGCCGGTTTTGCCCCTGGAGATTTCATGGAGTATTCGGACGAGGAGGGCACCGAGTTCTCAGATGATGATGAGGTAGCTGGAGGGGGACACCGAGATGCAAAAGTCTTCACCATGTGGTGTTGCCGATGACTCAGAGTAGGACTCTTTTTTTGTTGTTTTACTTTTCTTCTTTTTTTGTATGGTAGAATAGAGAACAAAACATTTTGTATTTATGCACAATGTATTCACATGTAATGTAATGAATTAATTTATTTGCATTTCATTGGTATTGACCTAGAAGTTATTTCTATTTCTTGTTTTTTATGTTTTGTGCATATCGTATGAGCTTGAGATGGTATATGTGGGCTGGAACAACTTTGGTAGGTTTTCTGAGCAGTTCTGTGAAAAATCCTGCTGCGGGCAGCAACTGTTGTGTTGCTGCAGATTTTTTTTTAACAAGGTGGTCCGTATGGATCCATCAGGCATGCAAAGAGGTCCGTACGGATCTGACATGCTTTACAGAGGGGGAATAAAGCTTGCAATAGATCTGGCTTTTGTTCATCTTCTCCATTTAAAAAAACAGCAACACGGCTCTTCTGCATTCTGAAGAGAAAAAGGATCCATTGGAGGCATGAATTCGACGTTTTTCTTGAGAAATTTTCCAAAGCTTCCAAAGGAGAAGCAAACGTGTTTCCTTGCGAGTCTCAAGGTGTGGATGAGACATCATTTGAAGCACAACAAACGGGCCTTTGAGGTACAATTCCAAATCAAGTCCGTGTGGTCTCTTAAAGAGTTAGCTCCCCATCGGGAGTTGTTGTGAGCGGCCACAAGATTTTGGGACACGAGGAGGCACGTGTATAACTTCTCTTACAATGAGGTTACGCCCACCTTTGAGGATTTCAGGGCTTTTCTCGGGGACCCAAAGTGGAAGTCATCGCTCTTCCTTTGGTCGGGGGTGCGACCGTGAGCATGAAGCTCGCGTTCTTTCTTCGAGTTTCGTTAGAGGAAGCACAAGGTATGATACTTAATTTTGGGCACATTGATATTTCTGAACTGCCTGAAATATTCATGGGTGATAACGGGAGTGATGTCTCGTGGAACGTATTTGTTCTGTGCGTGATAGCCACTCTTTTCATGGTCAGCTCCCTCGGGATATGTGACAGTGCCTTGCTAGATGTGGTAGGCCATTGCCGAGCGGGTGAGGACATCATTTCCTTGGTTTTAGGGGAATTTTACCATGGCATAGACCGCTTGGCAATGGGGGACTGGTTCATGCGTGGGGGAAGTCTAGTTTTGTTCAATTTTTGGTTGCAATAGAGGCTTCAAGCCATGACGGTTCCTCCGATATCTTTCAGTCCGTAGACCTTTGCTCACGACTTCTGGTATTGGAGACCGAACAATCTGATTGGGAGAGGTGGATGGCCAGGCTTGGCACGCATCACCTCCATTGGTGGGTTCCTCATTGGAAGATTGAGAGCTGGAGGGCCTTTCAGGAAGGTTCCTATGTTGTCAGGGTTCCAGGGCTATCTCAGTCCTCTTTCTACATCTCGTCGCTCATTTCTCGATAGTTTAGGATGAGGCAGGAGCCTTTGCTGGGTTGGAATGACATCGCCACTATGGAAGTAGCTTCTTTCTCTATGACAGACCCGAATGCTTTCTTTCTTTTTCTGAGGATATGGAAGTATTCCTCTCTTCCTCCTGGGGTACTCCTTAGATGTCGGGAGAGTGTTGTTCTGACCACTAAGTACTTGGATTGGTACGAGCTGCATCTGGGACAGACTCAGATGATTCTGGGGAGCAGGATCGAGGCAATTTTGGGGCAGGGCTGCCATTCCAGTTACAACCTTCGAAGTGAAGAAGCTTGGGCTAACCCACAAGATATCACAGGGGATGTTTTGTTTGGCTACGAGACTAGAGTTGACAGACTGGCAGGGAGAGGTCCCCTTTTACAGACTCGTAGGGAGGAGATCCGAGCCGAGGCACGAGCGAACGATGCTCTGAGAGGGACTGGGGTGTTTGACATGATAGGAAGGACTCTTGATCTAGGAAGGAGGGAGACAGAGATAGTTCATGTGGAACGAAAAAAGATTCACCGGGGGCGAGGGAAGAAAGGAAAGAATGACGAAGGGACAAGCACGAGCAGCATGAAATGACCTTCTGAATTCTGTGTATCCATTCATTGTCATTGCAGACACATTAATTACTAGATGTTTTATATTATCTTAGCATGTTGTGAGTCGAGAGTAGACCATGCTTGAACTTATCAAGAAGTGTTTTAACTGTAATGATTTGTGATTTACTTTAGAGTTTTATCGAGACGCAAAATTTCTTGCTTGTATCCTCTTCTAAGCCTTGATGGCGTCAAATTTTGGAATTTTGTGTATTCTTTAGACCGGACCATTGATGGTTGCCTACGTTCCCCTCTTACAATTGGACTGAGGGGCTCAGGTCTCCATAGTTTGACCCTTTCCTTGTGAGAGAAGGGGGAGACAGAAACGTGGGAGAATGGTGCAACCTTGATTTTTCCTAGACTGCCCTTTTAGGGTTTTCAATCTAGCTGGGTATGTTCTTCAACACCTTTGTATTTTTATTTTTTTTTATAGTGTAGAGGGGGGAGAAGAAGGCTCGGTATTCTTTGGGCGAAATATCGGCGGAGTTTGCTTCCATTGACTGGGTTCATGGAAGGGTTCCCATCCAGGTCTGTTAACTTCATTGCACCTCCTAAGAAGATTTTCTGAACCACGAACGGGCCGATCCATGTTGGTTCCCATTTCCCAAGTGGGTTGGTTCAGGTGGGCGGCTTTTCCTTGAGCAACAAGTCACCTTCTCTGATGTTTCGAGATTTGACCTTCTTGTCTAAGGCTCTAGCCATCCGACCCTGATAGGCTCGAATGTGCTCCATGGCCTTTAGTCGGTGTTCATCCAGTAGGTCCAATTCGTTGTGACGGCTTCGGAGCCATTCCACTTCGTTGACTTCATTTTCCAATAGCACTCGAAGTGACGGGATCTCTAATTCTATTGGCAGTACTGCTTCCATCCCATAAGTTAGAGCGAATGGGATTTCTCCTGTGGCAGTCCTAACTGACGTTCGGTAGCCCCAAAGTGCCAAATGTAGCTTTTATGGCCAATCTCGTCCTCGTATCGTCATTTTTCTGATGATTCTTTCGAGGGTTTTGTTTGATGCTTCCACGGCGCCATTGGTTTGGGCCTATAAGGGGAAGACTTATGGCGCGTGATCTTGAATTCGTCCAACAATCAGTTGCAGTCTCCCTTGAAGTGAGATCCGTTGTCTGATATGAACTCATTCGGGATGCCGTATCTGCATATGATGTTTTCTTTGACGATCTGGGCGACTTTCTTGGAAGTCAAAACCTTGTAGGACTTAGCTTCGACCCATTTTGTGACGTAGTCAACGGCTACCAAAACGAACTCGTGGTCATTGCTATCGGGTAGAGTGATTTTCCCAATGACGTCGATTCCCCAAGTGGCGAAAGGCAAGGGAGTCATCATATAATAGAGGTCATGAGGGGGAAGGTGGTTAAGATTGGAGAATCGCAGGCATTTGTCTCAGCTTCTGACAAAACGGATACAATCTGCCTCCATGGAGATCAAATAGTAACCCATTCAAAGGTTAATTTGCATCACGGCTCGAGCGTTCATGAAGGGACTGCAAGCCCCATTGTGGAATTCGTTTATGAGTTCGATTGCCTTTCCTTGCTGATGCAGTGGAGGAGCGGCCCTTGGTAGCATTTCTTGTACAACATATCTCCCAGAATGACTAAATGAGAGGCAAGGTGTTTTAAGGCTGCCATGCTTTTAGTTTTGACTCCTTCTTTGTATTTTCCTTCCTCGTTCATAAAAGGGGTCTCTCCGCTTTTGAGGTACTGGTAAATTTGGTCGTAACTGGGCTCATTGATCGGCTCTGGCTCTGCCTCGATTTAATAGCAGTAGGTTGGAATTTCTTTCTTTCCTACCTTGAATGGTTTTACCGACTTTTCTTCGGGGATCTCCACAAGTGAGGCCAGAGTGGCTAGAGCATCTGCGAACCAGTTCTGGTCTCTCGGCAAGTAGTGAAAAGTGACCTCTTGTGAATGTGGCCCTCGGGATTGAACCGTTTTAAGGGTCGCCATTCACCTCAGTTTGAAGACACCGATTTTATTGAAAAACGGAGTCGCCACGCCATTTTGATTTCCTCAAAACTTTGAAAAAAAAGGATAAGGGTCCGGAGGTTAAGTTACTCCTTGGGTAGAAAGTTTGGCGTTCACCCAAGGAGACTTGCAAAAGCAAGTCTTCCTAGATCCGAAGTTTGTGCTTGTTTGTGTGCTCGTGTGTATTCATGATTTGAAAAAAGGAGGGAATGTGCCAAGTTTATCTGCTGGACGTATAAACCATTTAAGTAGGTTATAGCTCGAGATTCCTTGGATTTGATGTTTTCGGGATTTTGATCCCGTGCTCATTTTGGACTTGTGATCATCATTACGAGACTTATCCACCCTCTCGTTAGGTTAATCAACCATTATAGGTGTAATAGCCTTTGTATGTCTTAAACTAACGTTCCTTGGGGATTTAGTCACATGTGATCAAGAGGGGCTCATCTTTTAAGTCCAAGAATGAGACTCTTTAGAAAGGGATGAACCTTTGCCCATCGATCCTACATCTTGAGACGATGATGATTCATAGGGACATTTTATGCTTGTCTCATGTGATTATCGGAGATGTCGGGACTAAGATCCGTTGATTTCTAAAGGGACAACAATTATGGCATTTTTGTAATGGAAACGATGTAAAGATGGAGTCTTTATACCGATCCTCACCACAAAATGCACCAAGAATCAAGGGACTAGGGGAAAGGGGTATAAAGGTTGGATCTTTATACTCATCCTATGTCTTTTATGCCTTAAAAGGCTATTAGACAATCCTCAGAGAGAGATCCATCTTTTAGGGACATGGGGAAAATGACATTAAAGTAAAGATTGCATTTATAATGTAAATAACACAATGAGTATCATTAAACTAGAGACATAATGTAAAAGGGATGATCTTAATGGCTTTTCCTATATCCTTTAAGACCTCATAAGGTGGACAATCCTTGGAAAGCTTGATCAAGGGAAGGGGAAGACATGATATGAATAAAGATTGCATTTTTATGCATAACGATAAAGGGACATCACATCATCATGTGGTAGATCTTCCCTAGAACAAGCCACTTGTGGAACCTTGTTCATCCTTGGGAGAGGATCTCCAATGAATCCTTTGTGTAGTGGGAGTGGGAATATGATGATTACATTGCAAAGATAAGTACTTTAAGACAATAAATCAATATAAATGACAAGTAATAAGAATATAAATGACAAATAATAAGTAAAGCAAGATAATATGAGAATAAATCAAAGGGGAAAGGAAGGAGAGATTACCAATATTGGTTTTCTCTATCTTCCAAGGGGATTTTCCTATTTAGGAATAGATTAGGATGGGATTTATGTATGAGGGAGGTGAGTTTTGAGTGATTTTGGTCACTGTAATTTCGTGTCTTGATTTGGGCAGAGTAACAGTGCCTGAAATTGTTATATAGAATGAATAGAGGAGGCCTCTATTTATAGGCTGTTGTGTGCTTCCTAAAGAAGCCACCCGTCTTTATCCACCGTCGTGTCAGCATGTTAATATATTCATGCAAGGTGGCAGCTAGAGGCTTCTTTCCAGCGAGGTCCTGCTTGGAATTCTAATTCCTAGCAGGTCCTTCCTTCCTTGGAAGTTTGGAAAAGTTCCCGAATTTCCCATAAACTTTATGAAAGTTTGGGGAATTGCCAGAAAACTTTAACCGGAAGGCATGAGCCAGATTTGGGTACTTACAGAAGCCCCTCGGCAACGATACTTGTAAAGCAAGTAGGGTTATCGATAAAAGTGAGAATCCAATCTGGCGAACTGCCGAGATGGATAGGGATTGGGTGACCAATGAGGTCGAGTGGCTGAACCTTTGGATGGCTACCTACGTATCCTGAAGAGGAATCAAGCCAAATCGTAGTTCTGGATCTACCGGGGAAAGGGTGTCATATGTGGCGGATTGGCTGAACCTAAAGTAGGCTATCTACGTATCCCGGGGAAATCAAGCCATGATCGTAGTTCGAAATCCACTGGGGAATGGCGAAGAGAAACTGGTCCCTTGCTATGAAGATGGAAAGGAAGTGACCTAAGAGGTCGAATTTCTGGTCCTGCTGGGAATATGCCAAATGAAGAAGTGAGCGATGTGGTCGGATGGTTGGACCTTTTGAAATGGTTCACGCACCACTGAGGAGTGATGAAGGAAGGGGGTCACCAATGTGGTCGGATGGCTGGACCTTTTGAAAAGGCTACTTACGTATATCGGAGGAATCAAGCCATGATCGTAGTTCAGAATCCACTAGACAGTTAGGAACAGGTCTAGGATCCTGGGCCTTTTGACAATTTGGAGGCTGACACCTTAAGGAACTAAAGCTTACGTCACTATCGCGGAGATAGAGGTAGCTAAAGCTTGATTTTGACAATTCGGAGGTTGTCACCTTAAGGAACTAAAGCTTACGTCGCTATCGCGGAGATAGAGGTAGCTAAAGCTTGATTTTGACAATTCGGAGGCTGTCACCTTAAGAAGCTATAGCTTATGTCGCTATCGCGGGGATAGAGGTAGGTAAAGATGGAATTTGACAATTCGGAGGTTGTCACCTTAAGAAGCTATAGCTTACGTCACTATCGCGGGGATAGAGGTAGCTAAAGCTGGAATTTGACAATTCGGAGGTTGGCGATAACGGAGATTTCTCGTAAGAGACGTTATCCCATTTGGCGATAACGGAGATTTCTCATAAGAGACATTATCCCATTTGGCGATAACGGAGATTTCTCATAAGAGACATTATCCCATTTGGCGATAACGGAGATTTCTCGTAAGAGACGTTATCCCCTTTTGGAGATAACGGGGCATTTTGGGGGACAACATTATTCCATTTGGAGATAATGGAAGATATTTCAGAAGAGACGTTATCTCATTTGGCGATAACGGAGATTTTTAGGAGACAACATTATTCCATTTGGAGATAACGGATGATTTTGGTTAAAACGTTATTCCATTTGGAGATAACGGAAACTTTTGGAGAAAACGTTACTCCATTTGGAGATAACGGGAAATTTTTGCTTAAATGGAAAGTCCAGGGGCAAAAATGTAAATTCAGCCTGAGACGAATGAAGTTGCCCGACATGAGATGGGGAAAAAGAAGCCGTCTGGCTTGAAACCTAATTTCACCAGATTATTTAAACAGAAGGGGAAACGGGCAACAACCATTATTGCTGTTGTTTGGTAGAGGAGAGAGGAGAGAAAAGAGAGAGAAATGCCAAAGCCTTCAAATCTTTAGCTTTCTATTGCTTGAAATGGACCAAGGAGGAAACATTTTGCCTCGCCAAGCGCGTCTGACTTTGTCACAAGCCGCGAGGTTGAGGCGGAGAGAGCTCGTGAGAACCGAACGGAATTATGACTTCGCGGTGCCCACTTCTGAGTTTTATCCTGGTAAAAGGGAGCACAAGTCCATGAAACCTCAATCTATTGGGCTAAGCACTCTCGATTTACTCGATTTCATCGATTTTGATTGATTAGGGCTAAATTCAAATTTTGGGAATTTTTGGATTTTCATGGTGATTTTGTTGATGATTTTATGGATTTAACAATTAACCTACGGGGCTAAGCATATGGATAATCATGCATGTGCAACTTATTTGAAGAAATATGAGAATGACTCATTTTTTGAAAATAAAGTGAAAAAAATAATGCCAAAAATGGGACGGAGTTCTTGCATGTGCTAGAACTAGGTCAACTCCTGATCATGGATGTGAAAATAAGATTTTGGGCGATGAAAATGATTCATGCATGCCATTTTGAAAGATTAAAATTCATATGCAAAGAATTTTGTGAAAACTGGAATTTTTGTGCTTGGGAGAGCATGTGTTCGGGGTGACGTGTTTCAAATGATGAAAGTCACGTGTTCTAGGCAAATGATGCTAGAAAATTTTTTATGACTGCTTTCCTTTGGCAATGTGTGCACCATTATGTGAATATGCATGTTTCTGAGATAAGTTGAAGGACTAACGTACCTTTGTTGTGCTTACCTGGAGGAGAGCAAATCACAAGGACCCGCTGAGATAGCGGTGAAATTGTGGGCGAGGATGCCTGACTTTGAGAAGGACGGCCACAACCCTAAGCAGCTAGTGGTGGCGACGGGTCTCCATTCTTTTGTCGAGGCTATCGGCCGAGGCATTCACGTGATGTCCAAGAGCAAGGGGATGACCCAAGCTCTTTCTGAGTTTTGCTGGGACACCACTCATAGCTTTCACCTGGGATGGGGAGAGGCTATGGTGACTCCTGCCGACTTTACGGCTATCACAGGCTTGAGGTTCACTGATCGGCCTGTGACTCGGAGGGACCACATTTTTGAGGCTGAGTTCAGGGACTATGTGGGGTTTAACCTTCGTCCGAAGGGGCTAGGGATGGAGACTAGGTTGGTTGAGATTCAGATTCTCTGATGCATAGAGGGATTTGCAGCCAATGAAGTTACTCCTCACCAGCTTGCGAGGGCTTTCTTGTGGTTGACTCTATCTGTCACCATTTTTGCCAATTCTAGGACGTTGGCGATGGTTTGTCTGTTGGACTCTTTGGATGATTTTGTGGGCACCCCAACCCGGAACCTAACACATGTCCCGAGCCGGAGAGTCCAAACTACGAAAGACCACCTGTAATTTTTGAAAACATTTGACTTAACTTGAAAGGAAACTAACTTTAACCTTAACATTCATAAACTAACTTAGGGACATCTCCACTTGGAGGAAAAGGGTAAACACTTAACAAACTTCAAACCAACTTATTTACAAACATTTACAAAAGTTCCCATCTAACCCACTTTAAACAACTAACTTACTTAGTTACCATATTTACAAAAGTTCAAGTTCCAAATCACCCATTTACATAACTTGTTTTATCAACAAACTTCAACAAAGGAGTAACAACAAAAATACAACCCATCTAAACATAAACATACCCGACAACCCAAAATACAAGTACAAACTCCGCACCGTCCTCAATGGCCGGGTCCTCCTGTCTCAGATCGATCTAAAACATTAAAGGGAGAAGGGTGAGAATAAATCTCAATAAGTTATTATGAAAGCACAATATGCTAAGTAAGATGCAACACATATAAGGTGCATATACACATTGGACAAGCTGTAAACACATTACATTACCTTGGTTTACCTTTTCCCGTCTGACCAATAAGTCGTACAATATTGGAAGATAAAACTCCATCAAAACCAATAACATATAACGAAGAGAGCTATTATGATAACTCCTATCTTGTGAACTGCTTAGGCATATTCACATCTTATAAGACCCGTTTTTCAGGGAACCATATAATATAATAGCAACTCTGTAAGGCTTTTGGCTCAATACAGATGCTATAACCCCAATCTGTGGCCACAGAAGGGGACAATCACATGTATAACGTAATCCGATCACATTAGGTCACACTTTCCATAATTGATCGTATTTCGTTATACCCCTAAACATCAGTTGATTAACACAAGTTCAAGCACATAGTAGATACTTGAAATAAAGTCCACCAATGGGATGAGAATATAACAACATGGTAAAGCATACTCATGTTCAATCAATAATATAGTGCAACATTCATTTTATGCACTATATATATAACGATCAATGCATATGAACTCAAATGAGGATACAAGTTATCACAAACCAACCCTACATGAACAATATGCAATAATATATAATCTCTATAAAGGTCCAAGTTCCATTTACCAAGTTGGATTCACTTTGGTTAAGTAACGAAACAAGGTTGCAAAGCATTTCCCAAACAATATTTAAAGTACTTCCACTATTCCAATTTAACCAAGTAAAACATCATTATGTAGCTAAAGTGTTCTAATTTAATCTAAGTTAAAGAGGGTTCACTTTGGTTCTTGTTTGAATAGATTTCTAGGCCTTAGAAAGTTGTTCAGGGACTGCAGAGTAGGGCACGACTCGTGCCCCTTATAACCTCCTTCAGCTACAGTCGTCCCAGCATAGGCACAACTTAGGCAAAACTTCAAGGGATGACTTGTGCTCGACTCGTGCCCCAGAGCACGAGTCATGCCTGATGCCCAGAATTCAGAACAGAGTTTAAACAACAGTAGCCACCAAACCCAAATTGACATATACTCAATTTACTCTGTTTTAAGGTAATAAAATCATTACCAACCGGCAACCATACAAAACCCAAACCATTTCATACTCCTTCCAAATTATTTCAACACCAACTAACATCATTTTAACACCATACTCTAGATCAAATTGCCATGCAACTAGAGGTATCAAAGAATTACTACCATAATATGACTACCAACCCATTTTCTTGCCATTCAACAACCACCCCATAACCATTTCAATTCCACTTTTCCAAAACCATTCTTACTAAGTAGAAGTTGTTCCACTCTAACATAAACTTACTTATAAACATCAATAACAACAAAAATCAAAGAATGGACTAGTTTTGAAAGGAATCCACAATAACTTACCTAAATGATGAAAAATAGAATATTTATTTGATCGGCTCTAAACGATCCCCTTGCCGTCAGGAGCACGAATCCGCAATCCGTTTCAAAAACGAAGAAGAAATGAAGTGGGAATAATTTTATGAAGGAAGAACCTAGGGCTTAGTTTTTATCTCCATGGCTTTTGTGTAGAGGAGAAGAAGTACTGATTAAGTAAAAAAATGAAATTTCCTTTTTCCAATTCCATGGATAATACTAAAGAGTTTAAATAAAGCTCATCAAAGAAGAATGACCCAAAACTAACAATTGTTGGGTTTTATGGATCCATGCGCAGCGGAATTAAGCATCAAATTAACACAAAACCCAAAGGCCTAAGATCCGTTCTATACGATTAAATTGAATTCCTATGAGATAGAATTTACCAACATTTATTGCTTTCCGGTCTTGAGCTATCGAACAATTTATCGGTGTGATTTTGAATCACAATCTTCGATCTTCAAAACCTTTGAACCTTCAGATTGCTTTGGACAATTTGAACTCTAGGCCTTGATCATCGTACGAGCAAAGACCCTCTAGTAGTATCCACACGTAAGAATGAACCAAGAACAGTTCTTGAGAATTGCTAGATTCTTAAACCTATGGAAGAAATATTGAGAATCCTTTTTGGTGATTTTTTCTCTTAAAAATTCGTCTCAATTTCGGCTGTTACAGACTCATATTTATACTACATTAGTATTAGAGTTTGTGCCCTAATCAAATTAGGAAACAAGTGTAAACCGCCTCTGTGGCTAGTTGTGTCGCGCTACAGAACATGCCAGATGGCCAGTTGTGTCGCGCTACAGAACATGCCAGATGGCCAGTTGTGTCGCGCTACAGAACAAGCCATATCAGGAACTCTCAATCATTTCTTCCTTTGGTTTAACCAATTCATTCTAGATGTGTGTGACCCAATAGGATTATATTATGTTGGCAATGAGCTCGATCATATCGATCCTCATAAGACATAAGCGGACTCTAGCAAGCCATTATGTCTACTAAAATAATATAACGTAGGAGTTCACGTTTCCAATGGTACACTTCCATTTTTCCCTTTGTCTCACGATGTTATATTGAACACAAGTCATGGTCCACGTCAACTTGTATCTGTTCAATGCTTTCTCGATCTTGAGTATAATGATAGTCCAATCATATTGGGGTGTGGCCACACGCTTTCATCATTATCACTCATCGAGGGGCCCAAGCAAAACATCTCTCTTTCAAGGGACAAATTCCATCTTGACTTATCATCCTTCCCATCATGAATCCGATCATGCCAAAATTAGCCTTTTTAAATATCATGTTAAGATATCGTTTGACTAAAATCAAACATGACTTTCATCATATGTAAGGCCATGATAATCTCAGGTCTAGGGACTAAATGAAGTGACCATATGAGATTTAATTATGACATTTGACCACGACATAAATCTCATACGGGTCAAGTCCAGTCACTTGTTCTCTAACAAGTACCCATAATTTCAATGTGCATCCCTATGCATATAATCATCATATGATTATCCATCGACAATTATACTAATTATTCTCTTTATAATCAGGGACGGAGATTATTACAACAAATATGCAAAATATATAATAATCAAATAATAAACTTAAACGATAAAGATGATACATAACGATTTTCAGTTAAACATAACTAAAGCCTAGGGCATTACACCAACAACAATAACCTTAACTATTCAACTTGGCAACTAAGCACCTCAACTAAATAAAGTCAATATATTAAAATTTTCCAAATTTTATAAAATCATTATACACTTTATATTTTATTCCATTTAGACCCTTTATCATTAAATTTAATTCAATTTCATCCTAACTTCACATAAGTTAGTTAAAAACATATTTGAGCACATAAACTTAACATATAGCATAAAAGACATAAAATGAAATATTACCACCCGAACCCCACGTGCTCAACGAGTGATAAAATAGTGCCTATTATTAGGGTCGTGACACTCACTCCCCCTTAAAGAAAATTCGCCCCGAATTTTAGGTAGACTTACTTGCACTCTCAAACAAAGAAGGATACTTCTCCCTCATTTCCGACTCTAACTCCCACGTAGCCTCTTCAATAGTATGATTCCTCCATAACACTTTCACTACCGGGATACTCTTCGTTCTCAACTCTTTAACTTGGAACTCTAAGATTCTCAAAGGCTCTTCAACATAGGACATATCGGCTTGAATCTCTTCGGGAGGTGAACTCAAAATGTGAGAAGGATCGTGGCAATACTTCCTCAACATCGACACATGGAATACATCGTGAAGCAAGGAGAAGGATGGAGGCAACGCCAAACGGTAAGCTAGTTCCCCAATCTTCTCTGTGATCTCAAATGGCCCAACGAATCTTGGAGCTAGTTTCCCATTATTCCCAAACCTTTTGATCCCGGTCCTCGGAGAAATCTTCAAGAAAACCAAGTCACCAACTTGGAAAGATAAGTCCCGTCTTCGGTTGTCGGCGTAGCTCTTCTGCCTACTCTGAGCCGTCTTCAACCTATCCCGGATCACCTTGATTTTCTCCGTCGAGTCTCTAACCAAATCCGGACCCCAAAGCTTGGCTTCACCCACTTCATCCCAACACATAGGCGATATGCACTTCCTACCATACAATGCTTCGTAAGGAGCCATCTTAATGCTAGATTGGTAACTGTTGTTGTAGGCGAACTCAACCAACGGTAGATGATTTTCCCAAGACAACTGAAAATCCATCACATAAGCTCTAAGCATATCCTTAAGTATCTGAATAGTTCGTTTCGTCTGCCCATCTGTCTAAGGATGAAATGCCGTGCTGAAACATAACTTGGACCCCAAAGCTTCATGCAATGCTCTCCAGAATCTAGAAGTGAATCTCGGGTCTCTATCGGAAACAATGCTAACAGGAACCCCGTGGAGTCTAACAATCTCTCTCATATATAACTGAGCTAATCTCTCCATCGAAAACTTAGTTGACATGGGAAGAAAGTGAGCTGATTTCGTCAATCTATCCACGATCACCCAAATGACATCCATCTTCTTCGCGGTAAGAGGCAAACCTGTTACGAAATCCATTGAAATCCCTTCCCATTTCCACTACGGAATGTCTAATGGTTGAAGTAGCCCCGCCGGTCTTTGATGCTCGGCCTTGACTTGTTGACATGTTAAACACTTAGATACGAAATCCGCTATCTCTCTCTTCATCTCACTCCACCAATATCCTCGTTTCAAATCTTGGTACATCTTCGTGCTACCCAGATAAATGGCGAACTTGGACTTATGACCATCCTCTAGAACACGTCTCTTGATCTCCGGTGATGAAGGAACACAAATACGACCTCGGAAAGTTAGGAGTCCATCTCCATTCAACGCAAAATCCCTGGCTTTACCCTCTTGAACTTGTCCCAAAATTTTCTTCAACTCCGGATCAATAGATTGAGATTCCATCAAATCTCCATATAAAGTTGGTACTGCTCGAACATTCGCAAAAATCAATTCATGCCTTGACTCTCGGGAACTCAAAGTTGACAAGTAAGCCTTTCGGCTAATCGCATCCGCAACAACATTTGCCTTCCCCGGATGATATGAAATAACGTAATCAAAATCCTTCAAGAACTCTAACCATCTTCTTTGCCGGTTATTCAACTCCTTTTGTGTAAATAGATACTTCAATCTCTTATGGTCCGTGAAAATTTCAAATCTTGCCCCGTAAAGATAATGTTTCCACTTGTGCAATGCAAAGATAATCACAGCCAATTCCATGTCGTGGGTAGGATAATTCTGTTCAGCCGGTGACAACTTCCAAGAAGCATATGCAATCACTTTCCCACCTTGCATCAACACACATCCCAAGCCCTCCTTCGAGGCATAACTGAAAATGACAAAGTTCTCGCAACCATCTGGAAGGGTAAGAACGGGAGCTGATGCCAACATTTTCTTCAACTCTTCAAAATTAGCTTCACACTTGGAATCCCACACAAAAGATACGTCTTTCCGAGTCAATCGAGTTAACGGAGTTGCAATACGAGAAAACCCTTCAATAAACCTTCTGTAGTACCCCGCTAACCCAAGAAAGCTACGAACCTCGGTCACAGTTGAAGGCTACTTCCAATTGACAACGATTTCAATCTTGGAAGGATCAACGAATATTCCCGAACTAGAAACCACATGCCCCAAGAAAGATATCTGCTCGAGCCAAAACTCACACTTACTGAACTTGGCAAACAATTGCTTTTCACGGAGAAGAGAAAGAACAATCCTCAAGTGAGTCTCATGTTCCTCCCGGGACTTAGAATATACAAGAATGTCATCAATGAATACCACGACAAAGCTATCCAGGTACGGCTTGAAGATACGGTTCATCATATCCATAAATACGGCCGAAGCGTTAGTCAACCCAAAAGGCATAACCACGAACTCATAATGACCATATCTAGTTCTGAAAGCTGTCTTGGAGATGTCGTCGGGTCTAATCTTCAACTGATGGTATCCGCTTCTCAAATCAAGCTTTGAGTAGATAACGAAACCTTGAAGCTGATCAAACAAATCATCAATGTGCGGGAGAGGATATTTATTCTTGATGGTTGCTTGATTCAACAGACGGTAATCAATACACAATCTCAAGGTACCATCTTTCTTGCGGACAAACAAAACCGGAGCTCCCCACAGTGACACACTAGGACGGATAAACCCCCGGTCTAACAACTCTTGCAACTGGGTATTCAACTCTTTCAATTCAGCAGGAGCCATTCTATAAGGCGCCTTAGAAATAGGTGAAGTATCGGGCACTAAATCAATGCAAAACTCTACCTCACGATCATGAGGCATAGAGTACTCGGTAGAAAAAACATCACCAAATTCATTTACTACAGGAACATGAGCTAATTCAGGGGAATTCTTACTTGAATCTACCACATAAGCCAAATATCCCGCACACCCCTTAGAAAGCATTTTTCTAGCCTTTATAGCAGAAATGACATGAATACCAAACATAGACTTGTCGGCATCAAGCACAAAAGAAGGCATATCAGGTATATCAAATAGGACCTTCTTCCTACGGCAATCAACCATGGCATGGTAATGACTCAACCAATCCATACTAAGAATAACATCAAAATTCTGGATTTGTAACTCTACTAAATCCGCCGGCAACACATGCCCACAAATAACCACATCACAACCATTGTATATCAAAGAAGAAGTGAGGCACTCTCCCATAGGAGTCAACACCTCTAGCACATAAGTCATAAAATCAGGTAGTTTATGCAATGCAAAAGCAAAATGGGATGCAACAAATGAATCGGAAGACCCGAGATCTATAAGAATGTGGGCCTTGACTCCTGAGACAAGCATTAGGGTTTACCTCCCCTCTTCCTAAGGCAAACACTCGCCCTTGAACCTTATCTTTCGGCTTCCCTTCATTATCTCTTTTGATTCCTCCTCTCGGTCCACCTTGCCCACTACCGAATGCCTGCCCTCGAAGCTCGGGATAATTCTTCCTGAAATGGCCATCTCCTCCACATTCTAAACACTTCCCCAACTTGCTCCAGCATCTATCTTTGAAGTGACCCAGCTTCTTACAAAACCCACAAACAATCTCGGACTGCCTGGAAGGAGTACGAGCCACTGGATTAACCATAATTCCGCCTCTTGCTACACCAAGATTTGGGAACCTTGGTTGTCCTCTACCTTGACCCGAACCGTGACCTTGAAACCGCTGCTTGTTTCCACCTTCCGACTTGCCCTTGTGCTCTTCAATTTCGTTTTCTATTATGTAGGCTCGGTTCACTGCCGCTTGGAAGTCCGTAAAGTCATGTGTCAATAGTTGCTTTCTGAACTCTATCCTTAATCCCTTCACAAATCGGTATACTCGCCTTTCTTCTTTCGGCACCAAGTGAGGACAATAACGAGCTAACTTCGTAAACTTTGCTGAGTATTGTGCCACGGTCATTGTTCCTTGCTCCAACCAAAGAAATTCAACCTCCTTTCTATCTATTGTCACCATTGGAATGAAGTGGTCTCGGAATTTGCGGGTGAAATTCTCCCATGTTTGCGGTGTATGATCTCGGTCCCAACTGTTTTTGACTATATGCCACCAATGCTCTGTCGCTCCCTCCAACTTGAAGACTGCGCACCTAACCTTTTCATCATCCGGGCTCTCCATTGCTGCGAAAATTTTGTTCATTGCCTCAAGCCACCTCTCTGCCTTTACCGGATCCGGATCACCATTGAAATATGGAGGTGTCATCTTTACAAACTTCTCAAGTCTGTACCCTTGCCTCCCTTTCGGTTGTTGTTGAGCTCTACCTTGGTTGGCCATATTCTGTAAGAATACCCTAAACATGTCCATCATCTCAGCATTCGGATTACCATTGCCCCCTTCATTACCAACATTCCCCTATGCTCGATGGTGATCATCCTCATTCCCAGCCATTGTAACAAACACTTGCATCAAACACTCGGCGTCAGTGATCACACACTCCCCCTTAAACTAGACATCTATCCTTGACCTCTAGACGAGGCTCTGATACCAACTGTGGGAACCCCAACCTGAAACCTAACACGTGTCCCGAGACGGAGAGTCCAAACTACGAAAGACCACTGGTAATTTTTGAAAACATTTGACTTAACTTGAAAGGAAACTAACTTTAACCTTAAAATTCACAAACTAACTTAGGGACATCTCCACTTGGAGGAAAAGGGTAAACACTTAACAAACTTCAAACCAACTTATTTACAAACATTTACAAAAGTTCCCATCTAACCCACTTTAAACAACTAACTTAGTTACCATATTTACAAAAGTTCAAGTTCCAAATCACCCATTTACATAACTTGTTTTATCAACAAACTCCAACAAAGGAGTAACAACCAAAATACAACCCATCTAAACATAAACATACCCTACAACCCAAAATATAAGTACAAACTCCGCACCGTCCTCACTGGTCGGGTCCTCCTGTCTCAGTCTGATCTAAAACATTAAAGGGAAAAGGGTGAGAATAAATCTCAATAAGTCATTATGAATGCACAATATGCCAAGTAAGATGCAACACATATAAGGTGCATATACACATTTGACAAGTCGTAAACACATTACGTTACCTTGATTTACCTTTTCCCGTCTGACCAATAAGTCGTACAATATTGGAAGATAAAACTCCATCAAAACTAATAACGTATAACGGAGAGAGCTATTATGATAACTCCTCTCTTGTGAACTGCTTAGGCATATTCACATCTTATAAGACTCGTTTTTCAGGGAACCATATAAGATAATAGCAACTCTGTAAGGCTTTTTTGGCTCAATACAGATGCTATAACCCCAATCTGTGGCCACAAAAGGGGACAGTCACAGGTATAACGTAATCCGATCACATTAGATCACACTTTCCATAATTGATCGTATTCCGTTATACCCCTAAACATCAGCTGATTAACACAAGTTCAAGCACATAGTAGATACTTGAAATAAAGTCCACCAAAGGGATGAGAATATAACAACATGGTAAAGCATATTCATGTTCAATCAATAATATAGAGCAACTGATGGATGTGGTTTTCCCCATCCAAAAGATACGTTCCTAAGCTTATTTTCTGTTCGAAACCTTGGGAAATGAATGTATATTTGAGTGTTTTGATAGTTCAGGGGCTGAAGTGCAACAATGCTGAAAATAGAATATTTGCACCTACTTGGGAAGTACAGGGACCAAACTGAAATTATGGAAAATTAGGGAAAAAAATTGGTTGCAGAAAGTTCATGGGCCAAAGTAAAAATATAAAATTTTAAGGAACAAGGTGCAACAGAAATTTTTGTAATGACCAAAATGTGATTGTGCTATTGTTGCGAGACGGATCCAAGTGGTACCAAAGCAAGGCAGGCAAGAGACAAGGCTGGTCTAGGAACCAGCAAGGTATTGGCCGAGGAACTTGGGCCAAAAGAGGAGCTGGCTGGCCAAGGGTGAAGCAAATGGGGCCAAAAATCACAAGCTGTGTGCAAGGCAAAGGAAAATACAAAAGAAAATTGTAAATGAATCAGAACGACTTGGCCAATATGGAACGACTCGTGGGCACGAGTTGGCTTTTGGGCCTGCAGCTTTGGGCGTTTCTGCACGACTAAGCTAGGTTATATATATTTTAGCAATTGTTTTTGTGGAGATGATTCATTCATGCCGTGGGACTGTTTTGCTTGGAACAAAAGGGAAACAATACTTCCTTCGTTCCGTTTTGATTTCAGGTTTTATTTTCTTTATTTTATTTTTGTAATTTCAATTTTTATTATGAGTAGCTAAGTAATGGATTCATGAATTGGATGTAGTAATTGTTAAACTTCTATGCTAAATTGAGTTTTAATTCTTTCAAACTTTCTCGTTCTTATTTGATGAATTATTTATCATTCCATTGATGTGTTTTAGATTGTTGCACTACCGTGGACAATTTATTTAAAGAACACTAATCCATCAATTAGGTTTGATTGTTGACCTACCGGAATACAAGAAAACCTAGATTCAATTATTTCTTTTTTGCTTAATGAGTTTCTTGAGTATTGTTTTGATCTACCGGAATTTACAATACGATAGAAATATTAGGGTTGCAATTCGAACACCAAACGTCCCAACCCTTAATCAAGTGAAAGAATATTTGAACGAGACTTTATTTTTATTATCGATTAAACCCTAGCATAGAAGGGATACAACTGCGAAATTCAATCCGTGAATTCCCTTAATCTAGTTAAACCCTTGTTTCTTGTTTACTTGTTTTCTTCAATTCATTATTTTAATTTCTTGCTTTAGTAGTTTTAATAAATCAAAATCAAAACCCCCTTTTGGTTACGTTTTGCACTAATTAAATCAACTTGTTAATTCACTCAAGTCTTTGTGAATTCGACACTTGCTTGTGCATACTACTACAACGGTAGCTAGTACACTTGCTAGGTATTTTATTACAAGAGGATTTTTATCCATCAAGTTTTTGGCGCCGTTGCCGGGGACTTGTTGTGAGTTACGAGTTAATTTTGATTAGTGTATTGTAAATAATTTTCTTTTGCTATTTTTTGGGTGTAAAAAGTTTTCTTAATTATCTTCTCATTTTATTTATTCTTTATTTTTATTATTAAAAAAAAATTCAAATGGACTCAAGGATGTATAACTATGACATCTATGAGTCATGTGGAAATTGTGGATTATACTCTCATGGTTCTTATGAGTGCCCTTCGGGGACATATTCTTTTGAGTATTATCCACAAGAGGGGAGTCCGTTCCATTCACAAAGTCAAGGATGGAACAGTTATGAGCCACATTACTATGAGCCTTCTCATCCTCAACTTAAAAAGCAACCATGGGAGGAAGCTATAGAAAGAGATAAGGAGGAGAAACAACAACGGGATAGTCGAATAGAGGCAACCATGAGTAACATATCGGCACAATTGGACAAATTGATAGAGGCAGCGAGGAATCAAAATTCGACCATAATCCATGCACAACCCAAATAACAACTATTGGGGTACACATTGTGGAACTTTGTCTATGAAGACTCCGATTAAGAACTTGAGAACGAACTACAACAAGAGCCACTTTTGAAAAATGAAACGGAGGATTTTGTCTATGAAACCTCCCATGAAATTTCTAGTGAAGTGCAATTGTATGATAGTTCGGGTTGTATGGAGACAGTAGAAATTATAGCAAAATCATGGCATGAGCAAGTTGATGAAATTGAGCTTGCTCTTTATGGTGAGATGCGGGGCAATGAATTTCAAGAAGATATGGTCGCTCTCGCCAAGATCGACAAGCCATGTTTGAATGAACACCAACCTCTACTTATGGAAAATGCCGATGACGAATCCTCCATGATTTTGGTGATCCCTCCCATCTTTGAAGACGGAGAAAGTGGCAAGGACTCCCGGAGAAGAAGCCCAAGAAACTTAAAAGTCAAAAATTTCCTTGGGCACTAAATGGTCATATATCAAAGGGAATATTTATGGGGCATGAACTGAAGAATAAGACCCACGAGACAGTGAAGTGGGCCAAAGGACGGAAGGTGAAGTCCAAACGTGAGCAACGGTCGGGCTAACGACCTTAACCAAATGCGCTAATTGGGAGGCAACCCAAATAGGTACATTTTTATTGCTTTATTTATTTGCTTTGTTGTGTCATATCGGCCTTTGAACCCGAGACATGTTGTTGTTCTCTTTGCTATGAGGACATAGCATGTTTTTGAGTTTGGGGGTAGATTTCTCTCCGAGTTTGTGGGTTTATAGGGGAGTGTATATAGTGTCACCCTCCAAAAAAATAGCAAAATTTAAAAAATTTTGTTCTCATTATATTTTAGGGAGTTGGCCAACGTCCGTGATGATTTGAGGGTTTTTTTATTGAGTTTTGCTATTTTGTGCCAATTTGAATATGTTAATTAGAACTGCATTAATACATGTAAAAAACAATTGCACCACCATTCACTTCCATTATATTTCTTGATCATGGTCATTAATTTAGGTGTCCTTTATGGGTTCACTTTGACATTCTCGAGGGTCCTAGAACATGGTTGCACGCTTGTCAATAACAAATCAATAGATTACTTGATATTTATGGCTTTTATTTCTTTGAAAACCCTCTTGTGAGCCTTCGACTTTCTCGTCACTGTTTATATATAAATTGTCACTTGATCCCATTTTGAGCCTTTTTAGAAAGAATGAAACATTTAGACCACCATTCACCTTCATTTGACGCCTACTCTCTAGCCCTTGACACCTAGAATAGGTTTATCCTACCATTGCAAGAATGTGGAATTGAAAAAGTTCAAGTTTGGGGGTGTAGACACCCCATTCTGAACTCATAATTACATGATTACACTACTCTTCATCTCTCTTTTATGTTTTGATGAAAGCATATCAGTTTCGTCATGTTTCGTTAAGTTTCTAACTAACCTCGTTAGTTTTGGACCTAACTGACTAACGGAACAACTGAAGAGGACAAAATAGTCATCAGACTAGTTATCTCGCGCGGAATGGCTTGTCTCGCGCGAGACAACCCCTCGACAGGATGTGCAGAATCATTCCCCTTCTACGTTTCAAACTCTCTTTCTGGATAAAACCTTATCAATTCGGGTATCCAATCACAACTGAGTTCTGGAACCTTCCTAGGGGATTTTACCTCTCCACCTTCACCTCTCCAACCTCCTATAAATACTGGATGACTTTCAGTGTTTTGGGAGGTCGAGAATTCTGATCCTTGTTCAAGAAAACACACAACACACACATTTTGTTGGTTTCTTTCCACGAAAGACTCCTTCAAATCACTCACAAAACAACTCCCAAAGTTTGTTCATCAACCTTGTTGATTAAAAAACATCGAAGCCCGAATCAAGGGACCAAGGCGAAGCTCCGTCCGCATCAAGATCCAAATCAAGGATCGAGGCGAAGCTCTGTCCGTATCAAGTTTCAACTCTAAACTTGAGTCGAAACTCTGTCTGAATCTCTCCTCAAAAGGTAATCATTCTTTAACTTTCGTTTCTCTTCTCAACCCCTCTATTGATTTTAGAGTAGTGTAATCCCATCAAAAGGATTAGCCTAGAGTCCCTTCAGTCAATGGAGGCGATCTCGAAGCATACAATCCGACATTCCTAATCAAGAAATTGATTAGGGTTTACTTGTTTTCTTTAATTATATATATCGTAAAGATTGAAAACCTATATTTTCTTTAGCAAAACCAATCTCCGGATTGGGTGGAATGGATGCTCCTTGACCTACCCATTCCATAACCTAAGCCACGAACCCAAATCTCTTTCAAAATGGTTTTCCTATGTTTCCAAATGAATAATATAGGTGGCGACTCAAAAAGATAAAATTCTTCTCACAACGCTACAGTGGCGACTCCACTGGGGACTTAAAAAAAATTAAGAGGCTTAAACTTGCGTCAAAATTAAAAGAGAGGTTTTCAAAAAAAAAATTGTAAATTCAATTTTCTGCTCTCAGACGAGGCATATCTCGCACGGGATATCATATCTTGCGCGAGATATCGCCTCGGCAATCTGGTTATTTTCTGGTTTCTCCCGTTCATCTCATAGTCCAAGACGAGAGCCGAACATGCAAGGGGGATCCCAGAATTCATTATCTGCAGAGTTCCCACATCTTAAGGCCTCCCTTAAGGTGTAGAACTTGAATCTTTATTTCATTTAAATAATCGATTATTATTTATAAACTGCGTGCGATTGGGTTTTATTTAATTAAAGTCCGGTCCATAGGGGATTCGGGAGTTGTAAATTAATTTATTTATCTCTCTTTATCTCTCTTTATGTGGAACTACGACGGCCTGAGTCTTCCTAAATTGGGAGAAACGTAGGCAACCACTTGGTGCGGCCACAATCTGTTTTTCTTTTTAGTTTTCAAAAAAAAAACTTTCTATTTTACTCTATCACCTAGATTGACTATCACACACGCGCACTCATATTATAACTGTCATTGCACTGCATACCCTCTATAAACCCGGGACCCACACTAAGGACGGATGACGGTAACCACCTAGTCGCCGGTCTCTTCGAAGTTGGACCATCCCACTTCGCGTATTCAATCCACTTAGATTGTCATATCGCGGGGAGCCTAGCCTTCCAGCCCTGCATCGCCACATTTTCATGCAGATTGTCTTTCTAGGAACACTTCGTGACCGGTCGGTTTTTGGCTCGGTAATATTTCTTGTCTTTGATCAAAATAAAGCTAATGTAAAATTGACTATCGAGAAAGGATTCGGAAAAGTCCCTTTGGAAAAAGAAAAAGTCCCTTCGAAAATGTCCCTTCGGAATGACCCTTTCGGAAGTCCCTTTAAAAAAAAAAAAATCCTTCCGATAAGTTTTACATGGCTTTATTTTACAAAGAATGGCCAATTACCGAGTCCCTAGGTTTAATTCGAATTACGTATGCCTGCAAGATTTACCTAGGATGCTAGATAGAAAACGGATATTTGTCCGTCCGACCATGAATTTAGGAAAAATTCATCTTTCCGAATGGTTTTCTCGTGCGAGATTCCCTTGTCTCGCGCGAGACTTTATTTGCAGAATCTGTGTTTGAGATTGATAATCGATGTGCGCTCCCTCCTTGAGTCAAAACTCTGTCTCTAATAAAAATAAAACTTCAAAAAAGATCGCTCGTGAGGTAATTTTAACCATCATCCTTTTCTCCATCTAGGATCGTTTGGGGCTAATATTGTAAGAGGCGTCTTGTCGGGATATCTCTAGTTCATCTCTAAGGTCGTCAAGCTCCCTTACCTCTCTAACGGTAGCATTTCAATTTCTTTCCGATACGATGAATTCTGAAGCACTCAAGAAGGAAATTGAGGATCAAAGGATTCGATATGAAGAAATGCTACAAGCCCAAGCCGATGAAATGGAGGCCCGATTAGAACTTGAAAGAAGAATCCAAGCCGGGGAAATAAAAGCCATGGTTGACGAACTCCAAGCCATGAAACTACAATTGGCCGAATTAAGCTCAAAGAAGAAAGAGAATGAGACCTCTTTCGATGATGAAGTATCATACACTAAGAAGGCTAAAAACCACCGCAAGCACAAGAAAAAGGTGTATGAGTCTAGCTCATCATCTTCCTCCTCCGACAATGAGAGTTATGCTTCCAAGAAAGAAAGAAAGAGGGAAAGCAAGAACGAACCCCTTACCATGGAAATGCTAGAAAAGAAACTTGCATCCCTCGATGTGAGTAAGGGAGCCTCGCTCTCTATTGACTATGAATCCCTTCGACAATCCATGTCGAAGCTTCCTAGAAAGTACAAGACACCCGACATTGCAAAATTCAATGGTACTACTTGTCCAAAAATCCATCTGGAAACCTACTCTTGGGCCATGCTACCTATGGGTGTCGATGACAACTTGCTAGCTCAATGCTTCCCTCAAACCCTCGATGGTTCCGCTAGAGATTGGTACATGACTCTTCCACTCTCCACAAGGCTTGATTGGCCACTCGCCAGTCGTGCCTTCCAAGAACATTTTGAGGACAACACTACCTACCGCACTACTAGGAGAGACCTTGAGCAAACTAAGCAACAACAAAATGAGTCATTCGCAGACTTTGTCAAAAGATGGAGGACCAAACTGACTGAAATCGTTGATAGGCCAAGCCTAGACGAACAAATTCATATCCTACTTCAATGTCTCCGCGAAGAGTACCAAGAGAAGCTTGCCGGCAATTACTTCCCTAGTTTCCTCGAACTCCATAAATCGGGCCTTAGAATTGATGAATTGATCCGTCTTAGAAAGAATTCAGAAAAGGAGAATTGTCCAACAAAGGAGAGCACCGGTCGTACCTATCATGATTTTGGTGGGGCTACTCTTAAGGAGATGTTCGATGATCTAGTAGGCCAAGGAAAACTGAAGCCAATGGAAGATTACCATCCTAAGAAAATGAGAGAAGATTGGGACCACGACAAATCTTGCGATTACCATCAGTTTAGCGGTCATGACACCAATAATTGCTACAATTTGAGGGATGCCATCCAAGACTTGTATGAAGCCGGCAAGATCAACTGAAGCATCACCACCTTGGGGCTCCGATTGTCCTCTCCCTTTGTTCCTTTGAAAAGAAAAAAAATAGAAGAAAAAAAAAGAGAAAAAAAAAGAAAAAAAATAGATTAGGACCACTTCCTAGTATGTTCTCGAAGAGTCGTTCTGTCATTCTAGTCCATCTCTATCCCCTCTAGTTTGTGTCAAGTAAACTATCGAGTCTGTTTCAAATTTCCTTATCAATAAAAGTTATCTTTTTATCCTAAACACTTTCCCAAAAGTTGTTATTTTTTATAAGTATCATTTGACCCATGCTGAATAGTGGACCCTCATTCCTTAAATCATTACGAAAAATAGAAACTTCTAAACAAGTTTGAAATGAAAACTATCATTAGAAGGCTTAAGGCTAAACATTACTCCTGTTGAAAGTCGAAGATCAACAAACGAAGGAAGCCAAAAGCGCTGCTATCAACATTCATCCCAAGAAGAGTGGGGCTACTCAATTCAAGGCTTTGAGAGTACAAAAATAAAAAGCTCGCTAGGTCGAAACTCCTCAAATCGTCCTAGGAAAAAATAGAGCATCAAAAAAAAATGAAAAAAAAAATGAAAAAAAAAGGGAAAAACTCTCAAGCCTTCATCGCCCCACGACAAGGATGGAATTTCAACAAAGGCAAGAAGGACTCTCCCACAAAGAAGAATAGTCAAGTGATACCAGCGAAGAAAAGAGGATTCCTCAATATCCTCTTACAATAAAGCCTGAATGGCAACACAAATGAAGAAGACTTTCAACATCAATCCATAAATAGAAATTTTTAAGCCTTTATTCATACTAATGATTGGCTTTCTTTTCAAACTCGTTAAGAAATTTCTAGATGATACAAGGTCCATTAAAAGTAGAACAACTTTTCTAGACCTTTGAGCCATGTAGCGTTCTTTGTTGAGTCTAGGGGATTCCTCTTAGTCATTCTCATACACACTCTTGGAATCCAAGCATCAAAACTGGGGCTTCCTAACCTTTCCTCCCTCAGTCAATCTCTACTCAAATCTCAAGAGTAATCTAATTTATAGTAGGGGCTTTCCTTTTTGCTTCTCACTCTCATCATCAGAGAATATACTCCTCCATAAAAAGAGTTAATGCTTGGATCACCTTCCAAAAAATAGAGTCCGTCTCTCCTCAACTAAACTTAAGATCTCATCTTTCTCCTCAATGAGATTCTTCCAACTGAGTTCTCTTCGAGTAAACATACTTTTTTAAAAAATGCTCGCTAGGTTGAAAACTCGTAAAGAGCGGTCTAGGCAAAAGTTAGAGCACAAAAATAAAAGACGCAAAAGAGATGCCCGCTAGATTGAAAACCCGAAAGGGCGGTCTAGGCAAAAACCAGGGTGCGTCACTAAAGAAAAAAAAATTCAAAGGGAAAAAGGAGGGGATCCTTCTTCAATTTACACAGCCTCACAAACCTGTTCACGAAGTCATCTACATCATACAAGAAGTCTTGGGGCTTAGTGTCAAGTGCTTTGGCAGCATAAGTTCTACATAGCAAAAGCCATTGGAGTGGTTTAGAACTTGTTGAGTTAATGATCATCACACGAGAAACTTAGGGGCTTGACGATGAAAAAGTCCTGCGACAACGAAGAATTCTTAAAGCATACTGAAGCTTAGTGTTTAACTTGGGTTATCCCAACGAAATCCTATTAGACGATTGTCTCATTCGATTTTTAGATGGACCTCACGAGTTGGTCTTCTGAACCAAAATCTAAATCACACAAACAATTTTCAATCTCACATAATAGAACCCATTCTCCCCGCTAATTCTTGGAGTCGAGTGCCCATTGATCGTCTTGAACAAACAAATGCTTAAGTGAATATATGTTGTTATGCAAATGCTTTCACTAACCCTCTTGCAGGAATTAAAGCACGTCAAGTGCTTACTTTTAGATCAAACATGTTGAGTGTTTGGATTTCGCCTACCATCTACCTTTCCATATAGCAACGCATCCAATTAAGTGCATCGAGCATCTCTTCAAGCGTCAAGCATCCATTGCGTCAAGCAACCATCGTGTCAAGCAACCATCGTGTCAAGAAACCATCGCGTCAAGCAACCATCGCGTCAAGCAACCATTGCGTCAAGCAACCATCGCGTCAAGCAACATTGCGTCAAGCAACCATCGTGTCAAGCATCCATCACGTCAAGTGCCATGCGTCAAGCATATTTCAACAAAAAGCCCGATTCAACGCCCAGACAGGTGGATCGTCAACAATTAGGTGTGTCAAACATCTAATATGCGTCAAGCATCTAGGGTCACTATGTCAAATACTTACCTTATCAAAAGCCCGATTCACCCAGACAGGTGGATCGTCAACAATTAGGTGTGTAAAACATCTAAGATGCGTCAAGCATCTAGGGTCAGTATGTCAAATACTTACCTTATCAAAAGCCCGATTCAGCGCCCTTACAGGTGGATCGTCACCAGGTAGGTGTGTCAAGCATCTACAGGTAGTATGTCGAGTACTCACCTCAACAAAAGCTCGGTCCCGAATCGCCAGGATCGTCACCTCAACAAAAGCTCAGTCTAGAATCGCCAGGATCGTCACCAACAAAAGCCCGGTCTTGAATCGCCAGGATCGTCACCAATTAGGTGTGTCAAACATCTAAGATGTGTCAAGCATCTACAGGTAGTATGTCGAGTATTCACCAACAAAAAAAGCTCGGTCTTGAATCGCCAGGATCGTCACCCCAACAAAAGCTCGGTCTTGAATCGCCAGGATCGTCACGAATTAGGTGTGTCAAGCATCTACAGGTAGTATGTCGAGTACTCACCAAACAAAAGCCCGGTCCTGAATCGCCAAGATCATCACCAATTAGGTGTGTCAAGCATCTAGGGTCAGTATGTCAAATACTTACCTCAACAAAAGCCCGATCTTGAATCACCAGGATCGTCACCTCAACAAAAGCTCGGTCCCGAATCGCCAGGATCGTCACCTCACTCCAGTCTCAAAAGACAAACCAATAGGACACAAAGGACCGGACAGGTAAAACCTTTGTTTTCTAACATCTTTCCCCGCAGGTTCGAAGCCCAAACAGGTGAATCTTCAGACAGAGAGGTATATTCAGAATTGAGTCATGATTTGATTCCTCAGTATGGATTTGCCTTTTCAAAAATAAAATCTCCTCGATTTAAAAAAAAAATGATTTTCAAAATACCTGAAGCAACCTTTTCGTGTTTTGGAGTCGAACTACGTTTTGGTCTGATTCTCCGATAGAGATACGTAGGCAGCCGTGCGGCACGACCATCCCAGTGTTCAGAATGATGGCTTTTCTATCGACGACACTTCTTCTTTCATAATACCTATCGCCGAGGGGCTCTGTAGACACCCCATTCTGAACTCATAATTACATGATTACACTACTCTTCATCTCTCTTTTATGTTTTGATGAAAGCATATCAGTTTCGTCATGTTTCGTTAAGTTTCTAACTAACCTCGTTAGTTTTGGACCTAACTGACTAACGGAACAACTGAAGAGGACAAAATAGTCATCAGACTAGTTATCTCGCGCGGAATGGCTTGTCTCGCGCGAGACAACCCCTCGACAGGATGTGCAGAATCATTCCCCTTCTCCGTTTCAAACTCTCTTTCTGGATAAAACCTTATCAATTCGGGTATCCAATCACAACTGAGTTCTGGAACCTTCCTAGGGGATTTTACCTCTCCACCATTACCTCTCCAACCTCCTATAAATACTGGATGACTTTCAGTGTTTTGGGAGGTCGAGAATTCTGATCATTGATCAAGAAAACACACAACACACACATTTTGTTGGTTTCTTTTCACGAAAGACTCCTTCAAATCACTCACATTGTTGATTAACAAACATCAAAGCCCTAATCAAGGGACCAAGGCGAAGCTCCGTCCGCATCAAGATCCAAATCAAGGATCGAGGCGAAGCTCTGTCCGTATCAAGTTTCAACTCTAAACTTGAGTCGAAACTCTGTCCGAATCTCTCCTCAAAAGGTAATCATCCTTTAACTTCCGTTTCTCTTCTCAACCCCTCTATTGATTTTAGAGTAGTGTAATCCCATCAAAAGGATTAGCCTAGAGTCCCTTCAGTCAATGGAGGCGATCTCGAAGCATACAATCCGACATTCCTAATCAAGAAATTGATTAGGGTTTACTTGTTTTCTTTAATTATATATATCGTAAAGATTGAAAACCTCTCTTTTCTTTAGCAAGACCAATCTCCGAATTGGGTGGAATGGATGCTCCTTGACCTACCAATTCCATAATCTAAGCCCCGAACCCAAATCTCTTTCAAAATGGTTTTCCTATGTTTCCAAACGAATAATATAGGTGGCGACTCAAAAAGATAAAATTCTTCTCACAACGCTACAGGGGGTTACATAGGGAAATTATGAGAATGAGTGAGGGCAAGGTCAAAAATTGTGAAGTGGATGTGTATTGTATAAAAGGGGGCAAGAAAAAAAAATAATAAAAAAAATTGTTCAAGTTCAAGTGGCAAAGAGAAAAAAGAAAAAAAAAAAGAAAAGAAAAAAAAGGAAAGAAACAGCTTGCCCCCTAATTTTGTGAAGTATGATCTATTAGTGGCATGCATTGAGTGAGGGAATGCTTTCAACCCCAAGTGTATAAAGTATGAACAAAGTTCTAGTTTGGGGGTTGAAGCATTGGGGAAACAAAGGTGAGCTGAAAGCTGAAATTTCGGAAGGAGTAATACGCAATTGAAGACTTTTAATTTCACATTCTTGTATTTGTATGTCCATTCCTTCATTTGTACCCGTAAACCTAGCCCCACAATTGTTGTGAATTTAAATTTGAGCCAAATTTTTGTTCAATATTGAGTAATCGGGTTGACAAGTGCGTAATCGTGCATATGAGTATCCTTGTATATGGAATTATTTGTTATCTGTGATGTAGGGCATGTTTTAGTGAACCCATAAACAATCTTATCTTGTTAATCATGATCTCCCATATTCATTCATCATTCAGGCCGAGGTGGAAAATTGTGGGTTAGATGCATTAATGTGATTGTAATTGCATATTCTTATTGGTACTTGTTTGGCATATTATGTGAGAATCTGAGACTTCTTTGGCCGACAACCTTGTATGTAGTGAGAACATATCAAAAATATTTTTTGTTGATTATTTTTATTTGTTAGAGTAGTTTTGTTTTTGTTTAGTTTTGTTTACTCGAGGACGAGCAAAAGGTAAGTTTGGGGGTATTTGATGGATGTGGTTTTACCCATCCAAAAGATACGTTCCTAAGCTTATTTTCTGTTCGAAACCTTGGGAATTTAATGTATATTTGAGCGTTTTGATAGTTCAGGGGCTGAAGTGCAACAATACTGAAAATAGAATATTTGCACCTACTTGGGAAGTACAGGGACCAAACTGAAATTATGGAAAATTGGGAAAAAAAATTGGTTGCAGAAAGTTCATGGGCCGAAGTAAAAATATAAATTTTTAAGGAACAAGGTGCAACAGAAATTTTTGTAATGACCAAAATGCGATTGTGCTATTGTTGCGAGACGGATCCAAGTGGTACCAAAGCAAGGCAGGCAAGAGACAAGGCTGGCTAGGAACCAGCAAGGTAGTGGCCGAGGAACTTGGGCCAAAAGAGGAGCTGGCTGGCCAAGGGTGAAGCAAATGGGGCCAAAAATCATAAGCTGCTAGGCCAAGGTGTGTGCAAGGCAAAGGAAAATACAAAAGAAAATTGTAATTGAATCAGAACGACTTGGCCAATATGGAACGACTCGTGGGCACGAGTTGGCTTTTGGGCCTGCGGCTTTGGGCGTTTCTGCACGACTAAGCTAGGTTATAAATATTTTAGAAATTGTTTTTGTGGAGATGATTCATTCATGCCGTGGGACTGTTTTTCTTGGAACAAAAGGGAAACAATACTTCCTTCGTTCCGCTTCGATTTCAGGTTTTATTTTCTTTATTTTATTTTTGTAATTTCAATTTTTATTATGAGTAGCTAAGTAATGGATTCATGAATTGGATGTAGTAATTGTTAAACTTCTATGCTAAATTGAGTTTTAATTCTTCCAAACTTTCTCGTTCTTATTTGATGAATTATTTATCATTCCATTGATGTGTATTAGATTGTTGCACTACCATGGACAATTTATTTAAAGAACACTAATCCATCAATTAGGTTTGATTGTTGACCTACCGGAATACAAGAAAACCTAGATTCAATTATTTCTTATTTGCTTAATGAGTTTCTTGAGTATTGTTTTGACCTACCGGAATTTACAATACGATAGAAATATTAGGGTTGCAATTCGAACACCAAACGTTCCAACCCTTAATCAAGTGAAAGAATCTTTGAACGAGACTGTTATTTTTATTATCGATTAAACCCTAGCATAGAAGGGATACAACTGTGAAATTCAATCCGTGAATTCCCTTAATCTTGTTAAACCCTTGTTTCTTGTTTACTTATTTTCTTCAATTCATTATTTTAATTTCTTGCTTTAGTTGTTTTAATAAATCAAAATCAAAACCCCCTTTTGCTTACGTTTTGCACTAATTAAATCAACTTGTTAATTCACTCAAGTCTCTGTGGATTCGACCCTTGCTTGTGCATACTACTACAACGGTAGCTAGTACACTTGCTATGTATTTTATTACAAGAGGATTTTTATCCATCAAGTTTTTGGCGCCGTTGCCGGGGACTTGTTGTGTGTTACGAGTTAATTTTGATTAGTGTATTGTAAATAATTTTCTTTTCCTATTTTTTGGGTGTAAATAGTTTTCTTAATTATCTTCTCATTTTATTTATTCTTTATTTTTATTATTAAAAAAAAATTCAAATGGACTCAAGGATGTATAACTATGACATCTATGAGTCATGTGGAAATTGTGGATTATACTCTCATGGTTCTTATGAGTGCCCTTCGGGGACATATTCTTTTGAGTATTATCCACAAGAGGGGAGTCCGTTCCATTCACAAAGTCAAGGATGGAACAGTTTTGAGCCACATTACTATGAGCCTTCTCATCCTCAACTTAAAAAGAAACCATGGGAGGAAGCTATAGAAAGATATAAGGAGGAGAAATGACAACGGGATAGTCGAATAGAGGCAACCATGAGTAACATATCGGCACAACTGGACAAATTGATAGAGGCAGCGAGAAATCAAAATTCGACCATAATCCATGCACAACCCAAAGAACAACTATTGGGGTACACATTGGGGAACTTTGTCTATGAAGACTCCGATTAAGAACTTGAGAATGAACTACAACAAGAGCCACTTTTGGAAAATGAAACGGAGGATTTTGTCTATGAAACCTCCCTTGAAATTTCTAGTGAAGTGCAATTGTATGATAGTTCGGGTTGTATGGAGACAGTAGAAATTATAGCAAAATCATGGCATGAGCAAGTTGATGAAATTGAGCTTGCTCTTTATGGTGAGATGCGGGGCAATGAATTTCAAGAAGATATGGTCACTCTCGCCAAGATCGACAAGCCATGATTGAATGAACACGAACCTCTACTCATGGAAAATGCCGATGACGAATCCTCCATGATTTTGGTGATCCCTCCCATCTTTGAAGACGAAGAAAGTGGCAAGGACTCCCGAGAGAAGAAGCCTAAGAAACTTAAAAGTCAAAAATTTCCTTGGGCACTAAATGGTCATATATCAAAGGGAATATTTATGGGGCATGAACTGAAGATTAAGACCCGCGAGACAGTGAAGTGGGCCAAAGGACGGAAGGTGAAGTCCAAACGTGAGCAACGGTCGGGCTAATGACCTTAACCAAATTCGCTAATTGGGAGGCAACCCAAATAGGTACATTTTTATTGCTTTATTTATTTGCTTTGTTGTGTCATATCGGCCTTTGAACATGAGACATGTTGTTGTTCTCTTTGCTATGAGGACATAGCATGTTTTTGAGTTTGGGGGTAGATATCTCTCCAAGTTTGTGGGTTTATAGGGGAGTGTATATAGTGTCACCCTCCAAAAAAAAATTGAAAATTTTGAAAAATTTTGTTCTCATTATATTTTAGGGAGTTGGCCAACGTCCGTGATGATTTGAGGGTTTTTTAATTGAGTTTTGCTATTTTGTGCCAATTTGAATATGTTAATTAGAATTGTATTAATACATGTAAAACACAATTGCACCACCATTCACTTCCATTATATTTCTTGATCATGGTCATTAATTTAGGTGTCCTTTATGGGTTCACTTTGACATTCTCGAGGGTCCTAGAATATGGTTGCACGCTTGTCAATAACAAATCAATATATTACTTGATATTTATGGCTTTTATTTCTTTGACAACCCTCTTGTGAGCCTTCGACTTTCTCGTCACTGTTTATATATAAATTGTCACTTGATACCATTTTGAGCCTTTTTAGAAAGAATGGAACATTTAGACCACAATTCACCTTCATTTGACGCCTACTCTCTAGCCCTTGACACCTAGAATAGGTTTATCCTACCATTGCAAGAATGTGGAATTGAAAAAGTTCAAGTTTGGGGGTTACATAGGGAAATTATGGGAATGAGTGAGGGCAAGGTCAAAAATTGTGAAGTGGATGTGTATTGTATAAAAGGGGGCAAGAACAAAAAAATAATAAAAAAATTGTTCAAGTTCAAGTGGCAAATAAAAAAAAAAAAAAAAAAAAGAAAAAAAGGAAAGAAACAGCTTGCCACCTAATTTTGTGAAGTATGATTGATTAGTGGCATGCATTGAGTGAGGGAATGCTTTCAACCCCAAGTGTATAAAGTATGAACAAAGTTCTAGTTTTGGGGTTGAAGCATTGGGGAAACAAAGGTGAGCAGAAAGCTAAAATTTCGGAAGGAGTAATATGCAATTGAAGACTTTTAATTTCACATTCTTGTGTTTGTATGTCCATTCCTTCATTTGTACCCGTAAACCTAGCCCCACAATTGTTGTGGATTTAACTTTGAGCCATATTTTTTTTCAATATTGAGTAATCGGGTTGACAAGTGCGTAATCGTGCATATGAGTATCCTTGTATATGGAACTGTTTGTTATCTATGATGTAGGGCATGTTTTAGTGAACCCATAAACAATCTTATCTTGTTGATCATGATCTCCTATATTTCATTCATCATTCAGGCCGAGGTGGAAAATTGTCGTTTAGATGCATTAATGTGATTGTAATTACATGTTCTTATTGGCACTTGTTTAGTATATTATGTGAGAATCTGAGACTTCTTTAGCCGGCAACCTTGTATGTAGTGAGAACATATCAAAAATATTTTTTGTTGATTATTTTTATTTGTTAGAGTAGTTTTGTTTTTGTTTAGTTTTGTTTTACTCGAGGACGAGGAAAAGGTAAGTTTGGGGGTATTTGATGGATGTGGTTTTACCCATCCAAAAGATACGTTTCTAAGCTTATTTTCTATTTGAAACCTTGGGAATTTAATGTATATTTGAGTGTTTTGATAGTTCAGGGGCTGAAGTGCAACAATGCTGAAAATAGAATATTTGCACCTACTTGGGAAGTATAGGGACCAAACTGAAATTATGGAAAATTGGGAAAAAAAATTGGTTGCAGAAAGTTCATGGGCCAAAGTAAAAATATAAAATTTTAAGGACCAAGGTGCAACAGAAATTTTTGTAATGACCAAAATGCGATTGTGCTATTGTTGCGAGACGGATCCAAGTGGTACCAAAGCAAGGCAGGCAAGAGACAAGGCTGGCCTAGGAACCAGCAAAGTAGTGGTCGAGGAACTTGGGCCAAAAGAGGAGCTGGCTGGCCAAGGGTGATGCAAATGGGGCCAAAAATCACAAGCTGCTAGGCCAAGCTGTGTGCAAGGCAAAGGAAAATACAAAAGAAAATTGTAATTGAATCAGAACGACTTGGCCAATATGGAACGACTCGTGGGCACGTGTTGGCTTTTGGGCCTGCGGTTTTGGGCCTTTCTGCACGGCTAAGCTAGGTTTTATATAATTTAGCAATTGTTTTTGTGGAGATGATTCATTCATGCCGTGGGATTGTTTTGCTTGGAACAAAAGGGAAACAATACTTCCTTCGTTCCGTTTCGATTACAGGTAGTATTTTCTTTATTTTATTTTTGTAATTTCGATTTTTATTATGAGTATCTAAGTAATTTATTCATGAATTGGATGTAGTAATTGTTGAACTTCTATGTTAAATTGAGTTTTAATTCTTTCAAACTTTCTCGTTCTTATTTGATGAATTATTTATCATTCCATTGATGTGTTTTAGATTGTTGCACTACCGTGAACAATTTATTTAAAGAACACTAATCCATCAATTAGGTTTGATTGTTGACCTACCGGAATACAAGAAAACCTAGATTCAATTATTTCTTTTTTTCTTAATGAGTTTCTTGAGTATTGTTTTGACCTACCGAAATTTACAATACGATAGAAATATTAGGGTTGCAATTCGAACACCAAACGTCCCAACCCTTAATCAAGTGAAAGAATCTTTTAACGAGACTGTTATTTTTATTATCGATTAAACCCTAGCATAGAAGGGATACAACTGCGAAATCCAATCCGTGAATTCCCTTAATCTGGTTAAACCCTTGTTTCTTGTTTACTTGTTTTCTTCAATTCATTATTTTAATTTCTTGCTTTAGTAGTTTTAATAAATCAAAATCAAAACCCCCTTTTGGTTACGTTTTGCACTAATTAAATCAACTTGTTAATTCACTCAAGTCTCTGTGGATTCGACCCTTGCTTGTGCATACTACTACAACGGTAGCTAGTACACTTGCTAGGTATTTTATTACAAGAGGATTTTTATCCATCAGCAACATTCATTTTATGCACTATATATATAACAATCAATGCATATGAACTCAAATGAGGGTACAAGTTATCACAAACCAACCCTACATGAACAATATGCAATAATATATAATCTCTATAAAGGTCCAAGTTCCATTTACCAAGTTGGATTCACTTTGTTTAAGTAACGAAACAAGGTTGCAAAGCATTTCCCAAACAATATTTAAAGTACTTCCACTATTCCAATTTAACCAAGTAAAACATCATTATGTAGCTAAAGTGTTCTACTTTAATCTAAGTTAAAGAGGGTTCACTTTGGTTCTTGTTTGAATAGATTTCTAGGCCTTAAAAAGTTGTTCAGGGACTGCAGGGTAGGGCACGACTCGTGCCCCAGGACACGACTCGTGCCCCTTATAACCTCCTTCAGCTACAGTCGTCCCAGCATAGGCACGACTTAGGTAAAACTTCAAGGGATGACTCGTGCCTGACTCGTGCCCCAGAGCACGAGTCGTGCCTAATGCCCAGAATTCAGAACAGAGTTTAAACAAGAGCAGCCACCAAACCCAAATTGACATATACTCAATTTACTCTGTTTAAAGGTAATAAAATCAGTACCAACCAGCAACCATACAAAACCCAAACCATTTCATACACATTCCAAACTATTTCAACACCAACTAACATCATTTTAACACCATACTCTAGATCAAATTGCCATGCAACAAGAGGTATCAAAGAATTACTACCATAATATGACTACCAATCCATTTTCTTGCTATTCAACAACCACCCCATAACCATTTCAATTCCACTTTTCCAAAACCATTCTTACCAAGTAGAAGTTGTTCCACTCTAACAAAAACTTACTTATAAACATCAATAACAACAAAAATCAAAGAATCCCCTTGCCGTCAGGAACACTAATCTGAAATCCGTTTCGAAAATGAAAAAGAAATGAAGTGGGAATAATTTTATGAAGGAAGAACCTAGGTTTTAGTTTTTATCTCCATGGCTTTTGTGTAGAGGAGAAGAAGTACTGATTAAGTAAAAAAATGAATTTTCCTTTTTCCAATTCCATGGATAATACTAAAGAGTTTAAGTAAAGCTCCTCAAAGAAGAATGACCCAAAACTAACAATAACCTTAACTATTCAACTTGGCAACTAAGCACCTCAACTAAATAAAGTCAATATATTAAAATTTTCCAAATTTTATAAAATCATTAACCACTTTATACTTTATCCCCTTTAGGCCCTTTATCATTAAATTTAATTCAATTTCATCCTAACTTCACATAAGTTAGTTAAAAATATATTTGAGCACATAAACTTAACATATAGCATAAAAGGCATAAAATGAAATATTACCACCCCAACCCCACGTGCTCAACGAGTGATAAAATAGTGCCTATTATTAGGGTCGTGACAGATTTGTCCATGGTTGGGGAGGTCTCTTGGGGTGAGGCCGGATTGGCGGAGTTTTATTTTGCTCTCGATTTGTACAGCTGGAACAAGGCTGCTTCTATGGATTGCTTTTCTTTTGCTTTGGAGGTATTCTTGTTTTTTTTTTTCTGTTCTATCCCTTTTTCTGTATCCTCAAGATCTTACGAGAGAAATGACCTTTATGTTTGGACATGCATGTCTGGTTTTGTGAGGTAATCGGGTTCTTTCCCTGGAACCAGCAGAGTGACCCTGCCACATTCCCGGCTATGGTGCGCTGGAGAGGTGAGGCTCGAGACAAGTTCACTGGGAAGACCCGGATTACTTTTGACTATAAGATGGTGAGGCATGTCATCAACGGGGACAGTTGTGAGGGGGTGAGCTTCAATCCTTAGGGGAGATATTAGGAGGCTCTTATGGGGGATCCCATAGTTGTGACTCAGCAGAGGAGGTGGCTGACAGGCTTGACCTGTGACATCATCTAGTTGGGGGACCGGTTTTCCAGGCAGCACGGTCATGTTCCTCCTTTGAGCGCCATTACTCCTCATGATCCTCCTCCTTTCATGATGCACCCTAAGGTCTGGTCAGAGGATGAGAGGGACAGGTATAAGGTCGGCTTGGCGGCTAAGGATTATTTTGATCACGCCACTCCGTACGCCACCTTTGTGGAGGAGCGTTTGAGGACACCACATAGGCTGGTGAAGATAGCTGTTGCCTGAGGGTATGGGGAGGCGGAGCTGACTGATCCACCTATTCCTCCAGCCCACCTATCTTATGTAATGATCTTTTTTTTATTATTCATTATTATTATTGGTATTTTATTATTTTGCAAATTACTTGAGCCTCGGGGTAGTTTTTTTTTGCATGGAAATGGGGCGAAAATTGAGCTGGAATGTGTTATGGTGGTATATGAATGCATGAATGGTGTTTGGGAGTGATTTTGTGTAGGTTTTACTGAAAAAGTGGGGTGAGAATCCCACTTGGGTGGGGACTGAACTGATGTTGTTGCTGAGATGTTGTCAATGCTGCCAAAAGGCATCATGTGGACCAGAATTCCCTCTTGGGCTGAGATCGGGTTTAAACCTTGGGTCTTGTTTAAAGTTCCTTTCTTAAACTCTGGCACTTGAAGCTGATGTTGACAGGCTTTTAGAACCAAAGACTAAAGCAAATGTCAAAGTGACCAAACCTCTCTTCTGAGGATGGATGTGACTTATTGAAGCCCAGGTCTGAGGGAAAAATTATGCAAAGCCCCGGGTCCTATTAAAGCGAGGAATGATCATTTCATTGGAAAAGCCCCGACTTGAAGAGATGACTTGGTAGAGCTCCGACTGATGGTCTGATCCAAGATAATGGCGAAACACCAAACTGACTAGTCATCCAAAGAGAGAGTCGTGTTTGAAGTGACCTCAAGGAATCCATGAACGAAAAATTCTCCAAATGACTTGCCAAGCCCCCGACTTGACAAAGTATCATGGGAAAGGCCCGAATGTATTGATTATAAAACCAAACTGGTTGGTTGACCATGACTGATCTCAAAATGCACTTAATGCAGCCCCAATCCATTGAAGCATTACGTTATGAAGCCCATCCTAGTTTCAAGAAAAGATTCTCATTCTGATTGGTGCGAAGGGGTCTTATAGACTCGACTTCCAACGTTGGACTTAAAGTTATGATTAATCCCCGATCCTAACACCAAAGAACTTGTTCTTGGCAGGCTTTCAACCAACAAAACTTCCCTTTGCTTGGCAAAGCCCCGATTTGATGAACTAAGTAGGCGAAGTCTAGATTTTGAAGCAGTGACTTGGTGAAGCCCCAATCTTATGACCTAGCAAAAATCCCAATCTGATTGGTACTGCAAAAGTGATCATGAGGTTGATCTGACCAAGACTAAATCCATCTTGTGACATAATGAGGAACCCGATGCGGACCCAAAAATGACTAGAAAAGCCCCATTCTAAAGAAATCCCGATGAAGCCCCAGCCTTGAAGAGTTTTAATGCAGCCCTAATGCAAATTGTAGTAGAAGAGGGAAAACCTATCCTTTATTACTTACTTTCTTATTTTCTTTAGTCAATCAATCAACCGCAAGAAGATGTAAAAGAAAAGAATTTTAGAAATTTATACATGCAGGGCATATTTTTTGAAAGGTGGGAATAGATCCCGATTTTGTGTTATTTTGATGGCCTCATTCGACGTAGGCACAATAACTCGCTTTGGGTTTGACTCTTTTGAGAGAGTATAAGTGTAGAAAGGTTTGTAAAAGTGTATGGAAGCCCCTGCTGACAGAAAATCAGTGTTTAGCACTATCTTTCCTAAGATGTAGAAAAAGAAGACTTGTCAAGACATCTGAAAACTTGTTTTATTTACAATGATCACAAGATTGCTTAAAACCCTTTATTATTGTTCGGGTTATTCAACCACTAATCTCATTATGAACAAATATTTTGATTAATCATGAGGAGAAAGTCAACCAGTGTCGCGGAGCAAAGTTGGCTATGTATGAAAGAAATGTCTGTGTATAGAGGAGGTCAGAGGCAGGGTTTATGGGATTTGAATGTGTTTATGACCGAACCATTTCTGGTTGCCTACGTTCCCCTCATTGCGAGGATCTCAGGTCGCCGTAGTTCGGCTGAGCTGTATTTGGCTTTGGGAAAGGGTATGAATATTTGTGGTTCCTTTCGTGAGAAGACTCAGAAGAGAAGGTTGGATGATGAGGCATGGGCCTTGAGATGATTTCTTGACAAGTCGTTCTGGACGGCTGCTTCAATCGTTTCATTGCTTCTTGATCTTCGCCTTTCATTGGGGCCGAAAGAATTTGCATATGCCTAAGGGCTTATAATATGCTTCTTCCTTTGTTTTAACCACTCCATTGTTATTGACAACATTCATTCTTCGAGCTTTGATTTTGCCCCATCTGTCAAGCTTCTGATTTGCGGTGCTGGGTCCTTGGCTTCTTCTTCTTTTTTTTTTTTTAAGCACTTGAGAACGAAGGCAGACCCCCGCTTGAACTTTCTTGATGCACATGAGGGCGATGGCAAGCTCCTAGGTTGTTTGTCGATGTATGGTTAGTATTTCGATGTTGAGTGATCTTTTGTTGTTCCTTGATGTTGCCGCCGTTGTTGACTTGGTCAAGGTAAAGGTGGGGACATGATTTGGAAAGTGTGTGGCTTGAGGAAGGACTTTGTGAGGTAAGGAAAGTATATGGGGAAGGCATTAGTTGACTTTCTCACACCGATTAATCGGAACGTTAATTATTTCGAGAGATTATTTGTTGAGCAATGCAAGTGATCATATAAAATAGAATCATTTCATTAAATGTAATGTAGGTATGCAAATAATGTCTTGAGTCTAGCAAGAAAAGAAAAAGACTCTTTTATTGAAGATTTAAGATTAACTACAATGCCCGAGGAGGACTTGATTGAAAGAGGAAAGTACTAGGACCTACGAATGTTGACTGAGAGACTATTTTATCTTTTAATTTTGTTTAAGGATAGGTAGCCCCTAGCCTAGCTACTCGTTGCTAGTTGGACAGCCAGGACGCTTGAGCTTTTCATCTTCCATTAACTTCTGAATTCCATACCACAGACCGAGGCAGTGATCAGTTATGTGCCTATGATACTGGTGAAAGTGGAGGGATTTGAGGGCATGGAGCAGCTGGAGCAAATACAAGTTGTCCGAAGTAATGGGTTGAAAAAGTCATGGGGGCGAAACCCAATGAATTCTGAGCATATTGCTGGAAGGAAGTGAACATGGGAGGATTTTGAGGGATATTGGGATCTGTTTGAGAGGATTCAGCGCTGCGCTGGTTGTATTGAGTGAAAGGGTTAGTACTGGCTAGTTGTGTCTACGGGCCTTTCTCAAGCTTAGAACTGGCATTGGCCAAGCGATGAAATCTGGGGCAAGTTGTCTTATCAGATTCTTTCACTTCGGGCATTTGGATTTTGCACGGCAGAATCACTTCTTTGCCTGGTTCGACATCTTGGGTCGAGGGAGTACCGGTACTCATCATGAGATCAAGCTTTTCTTGCATTCGTTTCACTTGATCCATCAATAATGCCACATGGGGGGTCAACGGGAACTCTCGAGTTACTGGAACTCGCAACAAGACTTTTACCAGCAGAGGGAACCACAGTATTAGGCCGGTGAAACTGACGGGTGAATTCACTAAGTCCGGTAGACGGCAATGGAAAACTTGAGGTATCTAGATTTTCTTTTAATAACTCATGATCGTATTCAGGGTATAGGGGTCTCAGAACATAGCCACATGGCTCAAACTGATTATGTGAAGCTGGAGCATAAACTGGCAGGTACCGCTGAAACTGAGAATCAGGTGTGATGAAGCCCAATCCGTTCTGAGGAGCTGAGGGCGATGGAGCCCTGATGGCCTGAGACACTGGGAGGAAATGGAGTGTAGTAGTCCTAGGTGGGGAATCATATGTCGAAAGAGGAGGGTATTGGTTGTAGGATGGAGGATATTGGTTGTATGATGGAGGGTATTGGTTATAGGATGGAGGGTATTTGTTGTAGGATGTAAGGTATTGGTTGTAGGATGTAAGGGTTGGAGTCACTGTTTCTGGAGTTTCATCTTCGACCATGACCAGAGAACCATTTGCCTCAACTGTTACCTGAACTCCATGACAGCGGAGAGCACCGATGAGCATGGCTTGCTGCTGCTCTTCATGAATCGTGCAGCTGTTTTCCATGGCGATGGCTAACTCTTCCTCTCTAGTCATCTGATTACCCGTACCATCACTGTTTTATGTCATATCTGCCATTCTAAACCCCTGAGTAGACAAAACTGATGATTCTGCTGAACTGTTTGAACCTGAGGTTTCCGCACTGAAAAGCCACTGACCCGGTATTCTCACCCACTTCTTTCGCGCTGAGGAAAAGAGATAAAAAAGGTTTAGACTTGGGGGTAGGCAAGGTTTAGACTCAGGGTAAGTGAGGTTTAGACTCGGAGGTAGGTGAGGTTTAGACTCGGAGGTAGGTGACGTTTAGACTCGGAGGTAGGTGTTTAAACTGAAGGCTCAAGTAACATGCATGTACTGCTTAAGTTTTACTTAAAACATATTTTCTCCTAATCCTAATTGATCGGAAAAGATTAGACCTTGAAAGGTCAAGATTGAAAATTGGACTGTGAGGGTCTTGATTGGAGATTTGACCGTGAAAGGTCGAGATTAAAGATTTGACCATGGAAGGTCGGGATTGCCTATTTGACCATGAAAGGTCGATATCGGAGGTTGGACTGTGAAGGTCGCGATTGGAGATTTGACCCTGAAAGGTCGAGATCGAAGATCGGAGATCGAACCGTGAGGGTCTCGATTGGAGATTTGACCGCGAGAGATCGAGATCAAAGATCGGAGATCGAACCGTGAGGGTCTCGATTGGAGATTTGACCGTGAGAGGTCGAGATTAAAGATTGGAGATTGGACCGTGAGAGGTCGAGATTAAAGATTGGAGATTGGACCGTGAAGGTCTCGATTGGAGATCGAAGATCGGACCGGGAGGGTCTCGATTGGAGATCGGAGATCGGAGCGTGAGGGTCTCGATAGGAGATTTGACCGTGAAAGGTCAGGATCAAAGATTGGAGATCGGACCGTTAAAGGTCGAGATCGAAGATCGGAGATCGGACCGTGAAGGTCGCAATTAGAGATTTGGCTGTGAAAGGTCGAGATCGAAGATCGGATCGTGAGGGTCTCGATTGGAGATTGACCGTGAGAGGTCGAGATTAAAGATTTGACCGTAAAAAGTCGAGATCGAAGATCGGAGATCAGACCGTGAGGGTCTCAATTGGATATTTGACCGTGAAAGGCCAGGATTAAAAATTGGAGATCGGACCGTGAGGGGTCGAGATCGAAGAGCGGAGATCGGCCCGTGAAAGGTCGCAATTAGAGATTCCAGAAATGGGATCATGCAATTGTGATTCCATTAATTGTTCAAGTTTACTTAAAACATTGTCTTTTAATTATTTCTATTTGGTTGGAAAGGGTTTCCCTTCTTTTTCGCAACTACTCTAGATCCTAGATCAGTGGGCTCCATCACTACGTCTATAAGCCCCTCGTTTTGCACCTGTATTTCAACATCCCAGGGTGGACAGCCCCGGGCGAGGGTCCTATAGGGCACGTGGATCCCACCGACCGAGAGAGAAGAACGGTCCTAGGGTCTAGTGGATCATAGGAATTTTTAACGCACGAGCGATGCGGATTATAGTCAATAGTAATGCCGTGAAAGTCAAGTCTTTTAGCCTCAACGAAATTTCGGTAGAGCTTCGCTTGCGCGATAGACGTTTGACTTCAGCAATTATCCAAGGAAAATAATAGGCATGGGTCGTACATTAAAAGTCGAATGACACGGCGTCACATTAGGCGTTGTTGCATACTTTGTGCAAGTCAAAGTCAAAGTCAATGTCGGGGTCAAGATTTTGCCAATTTTGTCTAACGAAATTTTGACATGTCTTCGCTTGCGCGAGTAATCTTGACTCTAGCATGGGCTCGGGTTTGACCTTTACATATCCCGTGCAAGTCAAAGTCAAAGTCAATGTCGGGGTCAAGATTTTGCCAATTTTGCCTAACGAAATTTAGGCATGGCTTCGCTTGCGCGAGGAATCTTGACTTTTAGCATGGGCTCGGGTTTGACTTTTACGGGGGTATATGACGAGGCTGTATGAAACGTTCTAGACCAAAAACCAACCAAAAAGTCACGATTTTAAAAGTGTGACATGGACTAGTGCATTGGTCGACACTGGCTACCATGGGGAGTTTGGGATGATTCAGTGCGCCCGGGAGCGTCGTAACACTGTCCGTGACTGCAGCTGAACAACCATCCCGGGTTAAAGGACTGAGTGCAAAGTGTACAGGATATATATGGTGCGCGTAGTGTGCGGTCTCTTTAAAAATTCTTTTTTGAGTTAAAATAGAGATTTTCAGCATGTGTTTTAAAAGAATGTTTTTGGGGACGGGGAAAATACATCACATAAGCATGTAAATTTTCGTGAATCGGGCCAGACTCAGGACTGAATAGCCCCAAGTTACCATGGTTTCCAGATTAACCTCAGATAAAAGTGTCCTGGTGGAACTGCGAATGAAGCCGCCCGGCTCAGATCTAGGCAGATCAAGCCGTCCGACTGGATTCAACAGTTTTCCAGGTTCCAATTTGCTTCATTTCCAGACTGTTTTTCCAGGGCTTTTGACAACTTTCAGCTTCAAAATGGCACCTGTTCATTATTCAGAATATGCAAAAGCCAAAAATAACACAAAAGATGCAATGCAAAAAAAAAATTGCACAAGCACAAAGATCAAACCCGAGACGGAAGGCTAACCCTCGTAAATGTTTCCAACCCTTCTTATTAAAAAAGAAGTTTGGATAACATTTACATGTCCCCAGCGGAGTCGCCAAACTGTGAATGTGGCCCTCGGGATTGAACCATTTTAAGGGTCATCGTTCACCTCAGTTTGAAGACACCGGTTTTATTGAAAAACGGAGTCGTCACGCCATTTTGATTTCCTCAAAACTTTGAAAAAAAAGATAAGGGTCCGGAGGTTAAGTTACTCCTTGGGAAGAACGTTTGGCGTTCACCCAAGGAGCCTTGCAAAAGCATGTCTTCCTAGATCCGAAGTTTGTGCTTGTTTGGGTGCTCGTGTGTATGGGTGATTTGAAAAGAGGAAGGAATGTGCCAAGTTTATCTGCCGGGCGTATAAACCATTTAAGTAGGTTATAACTCGGGATTCCTTGGATTTGATGTTTTCGAAATTTTGATCCCGTGCTCATATTGGACTTATGATCATCATTACGAGACTTATCCACCCCCCCCATTAGGTTAATCAACCAATTATAGGCGTAATAGACTTGGTATGTCTTAAACTAACATTCCTTGGGGATTTAGTCACATGTGATCGAGAGGGGCTCGTCTTTTAAGTCCAAGAATGAGACTCTTTAGAAAGGGATGAACCTTTGCCCATCGATCCTACATCTTGAGACGATGATGATTCGTAGGGACATTTTATGCTCATCTCAAGTGATTATCGGAGATGTCGGGACTAAGATCCGTCGATTTCTAAAGGGACAACAATTATGGCATTTTTGTGATGGAAATGATGTAAAGATGGAGTCTTTACACCGATCCTCACTACGAAATGCACCAAGAACCAAGGGACTAGGGGAAAGGGGTATAAAGGTTGGATCTTTATACTCATCCTATGCCTTTTATGCCTTAAAAGGCTATTAGACAATCCTCGGAGAGAGATCCATCTTTTAGGGACATGGGGAAAATGACATTAAAGTAAAGATTGCATTTTTAATGTAAATAACACAATGAGTATCATTAAACTAGAGATATAATGTAAAAGGGATGATCTTTATGGCTTTTCCTATGTCCTTTAAGACAAGGTGGACAATCCTTGAAAAGCTTGATCAAGGGAAGGGGATGACATAATATGAATAAAGATTGCATTTTTATGCATAAAGATAAAGGGACATCACATCATCATGTGGTAGATCTTCCCTAGAACAATCCACTTGTGGAACCTTGTTCATCCTTGGGAGAGGATCTCCAATGAATCCTTTGTGTAGTGGGAGTGGGAATATGATGATTACATTGCAAAGATAGGAACTTTAAGACAATAAATCAATATAAATGACAAGTAATAAGAATATAAATGACAAATAATAAGTAAACCAAGATAATATGAGAGTAAATCAAAGGGGAAAGTAAGGAGAGATTACCAATATTGGTTTTCTCTATCTCCCAAGGGGATTTTCCTATTTAGAAATAGATTAGGATGGGATTTGTGTATGAGGGAGGTGAGTTTTGAGTGATTTTGGTCACTGGAATTTCGTGTCTTGATTTGGGCAGAGTAACAGTGCCTGAAATTGTTATATAAAATGAATAGAGGAGGCCTCTTTTTATAGGATGATGTGTGCTTCCTAAAAATGCCGCCCAGCGTGAATCCACGGCAAAAGAAGCCGCCCGGCTTTATCCACCGTCGTGTCAGCATGTTTCTAGATTCATGCAAGGTGGCAGCTAGAGGCTTCTTTCCAGCGAGGTCCTGCTTGGAATTCTAATTCCTAGCAGGTCCTTGCTCCCTTGGAAAATTTGGAAAAGTTCCCGAATTTCGCCTAAACTTTATGAAAGTTTGGGAAATTGCCAGGAAACTTTAACCGGAAGGCATGAGCCAGATTTGGGTACTTACACCTCTTTGAATTAAGCGATGAGGTCTTCCATACATGTGTGGTACTTTTGCAAACCAGGGTCTATTGTTTTCCATTTGTTGGAGACCTGATTAATGATCAAGGCTGAGTCCTCGAAGACTTCCAATTCTTGGACGTTCCTTTCGAGGGCGGCCTCCAAACCAGCGGCTCATGCTTCATATTCGGCTGCGTTGTTGGTAACCTTAAAATTTAGCTTTATGACGATTGGGGTGTGCTCGTCTTTCGGGTCTACCAAGAGCATCCCAATGCCTTACCTCTTTTGTTGGCTGCTCCGTCGAAGAAAAGCTGCCATCGATTCTCCCCTTCAAGCGTGAAGATTCCTTCATCCGGAAATTGTGGTTCGGGACCTTTGGCTTAATTACTTGGAAAGTCGGCCAATTGTTCAGCCATTATGCGCCCTTTGACTGACTTCTGGGTCACGTATTTGATGTCGAACTCTGCTAGGAAGAAAGACCACTTGGCTAGTCTCATTGACAGTGAGGGTTTGTCGAAGAGATATTTGACAAGATCCATCTTGGAGACCAGATGCACTGTGTGCGATTGCATGTAGTGTCAGAATTTTCCGACCACACCCATACTAAAGCTGCACAGGTCTTTTCTAAAGCTAAATAGTTGAGATCACTTCCTTGGAATTTTTGACTCACGAAGTCGATGTCATTCTCGATTTTTGATTCTTTATTTTCTTGGCCCAACATGGCTCCAACTGCAGTGTCGGTTACAGTTAGGTACATCAAGAGTGGTTTTCTTTGTGGGGAGGACAGAGAATTGGAGGATTCACAAGGTGCGCCTTTATTTTCTCGAAAGCGTCTTGTCATGCCAGATTCCACTCGATGTCTGCATTCTTTTTCATTAGCTGAAAAATTGGCTCACATATGGAAGTCAACTGATTCACGAAGTGGCTGATGTACTGCAAGCGCCCCATGAAACTTTTTACCTCTGCCTGGATTTGTGGCGGTCTCATCTCGAGTATGGCCTTGATCTTTCGGAGATCGACCTCTATGCCTCGCTCTGTGGCAATGTATCCCAATACTTTGCCCTGGGTTACCCCAAACATGCATTTAGCAGGGTTCAACCTCATTGAATTTTTCGAAGACGATCGAAGAATTTTCTCAAATCAGTGAGATGTTGTCCGTCTGATCCTTTTAAGTGAATGATCATGTCGTTGACGTATACCCAGATTTTCTTGTGGATCATATCATGAAAAAGTGATGTCGCTGCCCGTTGGTAGGTAGCCCCAGCGTTCTTCAGTCCGAATACCGTGTAACAGTAAGTTCCTCATGGGGTGGTAAAGGCGGTTTTCTCTTGATCTTCTTCGGCCATCTGGATCTGATTGTAGCCGAAAAAACCATCCACGAAGGATTTAACTTCGAAATTGGTCGTGGTATCAACCAACATATCTATGTTTGGCAGCGAAAAATCGTCCTTTGGACTTGATTTATTGAGATCCCGAAAATCTACGCAACAGTGCACCTTCCCATTGGCCTTGGTGATCGTGACTATGTTGGAGAGCCAAGTTGGGTATTCGATCACCCTTATGAAGTCGACGCGAAGCATCTTTTCGATCTCTTCCTTGACTTGTAAGGACCATTCGGGCTTGATCCTGCGCAACTTTTGCTTGACGGGCTTGGCTTCAGGATTCAAGGGAATCCGGTGTTCTACTATGGCAGGATCCAAACCTGGCATGTCTTGGTAGGACCAGGCAAACACGTCCACAAATTCTTTGAGCAGGGCGATCAATGCTTCTTGCTCGGCAGCGATGAAGAATTCTCTTATTTGCGTCTCTTTAGGTTCTTCAGCAGTCCCCAAATTCACTTTAGTCAAAACTTCCTCGGCATCTTGGGCCCGATTTTCCTCTCGTTTGACAACATGCTTAAAGATTTCTTTAATATATTGTTCATTTAATGTGTCTGCGTCTTTATCAAGAGAATAATTATTAATTGTTCTTAGTTTGTTAGTTAGTTTATCATTTGTTAAAGTGGCAATGAGGGATACTCAAAAAGGTTAAACTTTTCATTTAAAGCGTAGGGGAACACATTGTTGGCTACAAACTCATAATCTTCAAGCGTAAGGCCGTCAGATGACTCGAGAGACTCAAATTCAAATACAACAGACTCGGGATGTTTTTTGAATCTAGACTCTAAGAGACGAGGGGTTAGACCTAGCTTCTTAACCATCTCTTCTTTGCTGGCTGTGGGCCCGGAAAAAGTAACCCAGTTCTTCAATGGCATTTTTGATAGGTTCACGATCTTGAGTATAATCCTTTCCAAAGGATGACATTGTCTTCTTCATTGACCTTGTCTTGGTTATTTTCTGGATGATTGTGCCCCATGAAGTTCTTCCATTCAAATTGGATTAAAGTTGCTTTCAGACATTCAGAGGGTGAGCTGATTCTGAATCCCTTTATATCTTTCCTGAGCTGGGTCATATCTATTCTTGGGTACTCATTGTGCGCTTCCCAAACATTTATTGTGGCTTCGTGATGCTCATTCCTTCTCGGCATTACATTTGGCAAAGTCTCCGATTGCCACTCTTTGACTAGCACCATCCCAGGGGGTAGTTTCATTATTGCATCAACCTCGAGGCAAGATGATGGGATGTGCGGTTGTTTCCCAGGAATCACCCTCTTGTTGTTGTTATTAGTGGGCCCCGAGAGATATAGGTCATGAAGGGCCTCTTCCAGAATAGTGATGTACTTGTGGCGTTGGAGCCTACTATTGCTGATGCTAACTATAGTCAGGAAACCTGCTCCCGCAGAGAAGGTTTTTGCTTGGGCTATAGTCACAAATGCCGAATCATCAGGCCATGTGATCCTTCTTGTTCGGACCATATCTGAAAGGAGGTTGCTCCATCTTTTCTCTATGCCATGTAACGAGATGTTGGATTCGATTATGCTGCCATGTTCTCCTCGGGATTTGAGTGCGTCCATATGGGAGTTGATAAATCCCAAAGAATTTGAGGTGGGCATGCTTTCTTCAAGGGGATTTTCGATAAAGTACTTGTCTATCCCCCATCGAGCTCCATTTGGGCATCCATTTCTAGGTCCTCCATTTGGCATTTCTCGCAGTCGCATTGTTCTAACTCTTCGTGTTGGCTCATAAACTCTTTGGGCTCTAACTCATCAAACCCTACCGCGTTGGTGTAAGGATCCCTTTCGAATTGGACCATGCCTGGAGCTTCGTCTGACAAGTAGTACTCAGTCATGTCGAAACCCTCTTTCGGGTTGTAGTCTGCTGCCCAGGAACTTTCCATCATGCTGGTTCCATGGATTATCTCCAGGTTCCCCTTGACTTTGATAAACTTTACGCACTGGTGTAGAGTTGATGCCACTGCCATCATCTGGTGTAGCCAAGGTCGCCCAGTAAGGCGGAGAAGTTAGACTCGATTTCCACCACTTGGAACTCTACTGACTCCTTTTGCTCGTCGAATTGGAGGTCTAATAATGTCCCCAAAGGTGCGGACCGAGGAGTCATAGGCTCGGAGCACTTGGAAGGAAGGTCTCATTTGGGTATAATCGATTCTTAACATTCTCATTACGCGTGCAGTTAGAATGTTGACTGATGAACCGTTGTCAACCTATACCTTGAGAGGTCTAATTTGTCCAGCTTGATAAGGATGTGGAGGGCTCACTGTGCCTATTTTCGCATTCTGGAAAGTTTGCGTCTGTGAAAGTTATGTCGTTTCTGGCACTACCACTTGCTTGGCCTGTCTCGAACGACCTCTTCTCTGGGGAGGGTTCAATCCACCCATTGGTGTGCCCTAAATTGTTGGGGAACAGCCATTCTCAGGTCTTCTCTTCTGAATTCTTCGTTGTGGGGGCCCCAGATTCTGTTTTCATGCCTCCAGTTGTCAAGGGACAACATGTTGATGGACCTGGTAATTGCGGAGGACTCGTTGAGCGCCACCATGTTTACCCAATGTTGTTGGAGAGTAGCGGGCTGTTAGAACTGCTGAACCAGAAGGACTGTCGGATCTTGTGACCTCAATGCTGGAAAGATGGCAACCGGGACCCTCAACCACTCTCGGTTCGCTGTAGTGGGCGAAAGGCAGGGTTTGGACTCGGGAGGGTTTTTTGGATGAAGGGGGAAGCTCATGCGACATGCAGTTCTTTTTATGATTTTTTTTGCTATCTCAATTTACTTTAAAGCACGTTTTCTCAAAATACTAAATGTTTGGAAAAGATTGCTCTTATTTTTCGCAACTATTCTAGATCCTGGGTCAGTGGAAACCAATATTACGTCTATAAGCCCCTCGTTTTTCACCTGTATTTCGACCTCCGAGGGCGGACAACCCTGAGCGAGGGTCCTATAGGGAAAGAGGTTTCCACCGACCGAAAAAAGAAACGAACCTATGAACCGAGCCTGTCAAGTAAGTTTCAATGCTTCCGCCATGTGAATAGTGAGCAAAGCCAACATCCTTGAGTCAAGATCGGGTCAAAAATTTGGCATGACCTTTTTTTTTTGCCTTGCTTTCGCAAGGGATCTTTGACTTTAGGTTTTGACTAGGTCATATTTCTCATGGGTGACGCATTAAAGGCTTGATTACATGGTGTCACATTGGGCGTTGGCGTATATCCAATCACTACCAGAAACAGGTCATTTAGCGACGGAATTATCAGCGACGGACAGATTCCGTCGCTAAATAGCGGCGGAATATAGGCTTTAGCGTCGGAAAATTTTTGGCGTCAAATTTAGCGACGGAATTTAATTCCGCCGCTAAATTCCGCCGCTAAAACGAATATTCCTCGAATATTCGTTTATTTCCGCCGCTAATTTGGCGGTTGATTTACCGACGGAATATTCCGCCGCTAAATCTTTATCAGCGACGGAAATATTCCGCCGGTGAAAATATATCATTTTTTTATTTTTTTATTTATCAGCGTCGGAAATATTCCGACGGTGAAATTAAAATATTTTTTATTTTTCTTTTTGAAATATTACACCGACGGAATATTTCCGACGGTGAAATTAAATGTTTTTTTTTTTTTTTATTAAACACCGACGGAATATTTCCGCCGCTGATAATTTAATATTTTTTTTATTTATCAGCGACGGAAAATTCCGTTGCTGATAACAAAATGTAATTTTTGTTTATTTTTAGAACTAATTAACAAAATAACAAACTAAAAAACATTAAAATATCATAAATATTTATGATATTTTTGAAAAAATAAATAAATCATAAATATTTATTAATTTTAATTTTTAATGCCATTATAAGTACCACATTCAGTCAAGCCAGTTATTCATCCTTGTGAGATCCCGAAAGTTGTGGCGTCATCATGTTCTTTTTTTTTTGTTTTGAACGAACATTCATGTACGTTTTTGTTTCGACAAAGAATTTAAATTTTAATTTCGCCACTTATCATTTATTTAGGAAAACAATAAGAAAAACCTTTTTGATTTTAAAGAGATTTGAGGGTTCGGGGGTTAAGTTGTGGAATGGGTAGGTCGAGGAGTATCCAAAATAAAACAAAAACAAGATTAGTCCAAAACAAGGAACTAACCAACTATTAGACAACACTGGGAGATTATTGTCTCATAAGTCATAACTAAGATATCCGAAAAACAAAGACCCACATCATTCTTTGCTTGAGCACACTTTGTACTCTCTGGCCCCCACCACCGTGCATGTCATCATCTACATCGTAAGCTTCAATGTTGACATCGTGAAGGGTTGTCTCCTCGCACTCATCATCAAGCTCCATATCTGTCATCTGCGATGAAGGCTTAGGAGCGACACACCCTCTAGGGCCTTGCATTGTTCGGAAGTCGAGGAATGCAGGAAGTCGAACCCAGTTCGGACCCCGGACGGGAAGGGAGAGAATTGAAATGTGGAATTACACGAAATTAAAGATGAAATAGCACCGGGGTAAGAGCGGCTCGATATTTGTTTTTTTCAAATTCAATTCTTTGGAGAGAGAGAGAGAGAGAGAGAGAGGATGGGAGAGAGGGATTTAGAGGTGTACGATTAAGTTGGTTTGAAAGTTTGAAAAGGATATTTAGCCCTAACAAATATGTCATCACCCTTTCGCTTGAACTTTGGGTGCTCTTTCTGTTGTAGTACAAAGACTATGTCTCCGGTAAGAGTGTCGGGAGCTTCATAGGCTTCTCGTGTGGGAATGTAATTTTCTGTCCATTTTGCATACCCTTCTCCACAACCACTTCCAAGACCTTCTTCTCTGTCTGCAATGCAAGGCCCTAGAGGGTGTCTTGCCTCCTAAGCCTTCATCGCGGATGTGAGATATGGAGCTTGATGAGTGCGAGGAGCCAACCCTTCACGATGTCAACATTGGAAGCTTACGATGTAGATGATGACATGCACGGTGGTAGGGGGCGAAGAGTGCGGTGTGCTCAGCGGTAATGATGTGGGTCTTTGTTTTACGGATATCTTAGTTATTACTTATGAGACAATAATCCCGTGAGTGTTGTCTAATAGTTGGTTAGTTCCTTGTTTTGTATAAACCACCTAAACCTAAACCCTAACCCCAACCCACTAAACCTAAACCCACTAACCACAACCCACACTAAACCTAAACCACTAAGCCACTAACCTAAACCCACAAACCCTAAACCTAAACCACAAACCCTAAACCCAAAACCTAAACCTAAACCACAAGCCTAAACCTAAACCCTAAACCACTAAACCACAAACCCTAAACCACAACCACTAACCCTAAACCTAAACCTAAACCTAAACCACAAACCACTAAACCTAAACCACAAACCCACAAACCCTGAAGCCACAACCTAAACCTAAACCACAAACCTAAACCCTAAACCACTAAACCTGAAGCCACAAACCTAAACCCTAAAACCACAACCACAAACCCTAAACCACAAACCACTAACCCCTAAACCCTAAACCATATAGGGTATAGGATATAGGAGTATAGGATATAGGAGTATAGGATATAGGGTATAGGGTATAAGTATAGGAGTATAGGGTATAGGGTATAGTATAGGGTATAGGGTATAGTGTATAGGGTATAGTGTATAGGGTATAGGAGTATAGGGTATAGTATATAGGGTATAGGGTATAGTATATAGGGTATATGGTATAGGGTATATGATATAGAATATAGGGTATGGGGTATAGTATATGGGGTATAGGGTATAGGATATATGGTATAGGGTGTAGGGTATAGGGTATAGTTATAGGGTATAGGATATAGGGTATATGATATAAGGTATAGGGTATAGGGTATAGGGTATAGGGTATAGGGTATAGGGTATAGGGTATAGGGTATAGGGTATAGAATATAGGGTATAGGGTATAGGGTATAGGGTATAGGGTATAGGGTATAGGGTATAGGGTATAGGGTATAGGGTATAGGGTATAGGGTATAGGGTATAGGGTATAGGGTATAGGGTATAGGGTATAGGGTATAGGGTATAGGGTATAGGGTATGGGTATAGGGTATAGGGTATAGGGTATAGGGTATAGGGTATAGGGTATAGGGTATAGGGTATAGGGTATAGGGTATAGGGTATAGGGTATAGGGTATAGGGGTATAGGGTATAGGGTATAGGGTATAGGGTATAGGGTATAGGGTATAGGGTATAGGGTATAGTGTATAGGGTATAGGATATAGGGTATAGGATATAGGGTATAGGGTATAGGGTATAGGGGTATAGGGTATAGGGTATAAAAATAATGGCATTATAAAATTAAAATTAATTAATATTTATGATTTATTTATTTTTTCAAAAATATCATAAATATTTATGATTTATTTATTTTTATATAAATAAAAATAATGATATTTATTAAATTAAAAATTTTTCAAAAATAATATTTATTGACTCATATTTATTTTTTTGAGAGTAATTTAAAATAACTTTCATATTTTATATAAATAAAAATAATGGCATTATAAAATTAAAATTAATTAATATTTATGATTTATTTATTTTTTTCAAAAATATCATAAATATTTATGATTTATTTATTTTTATATAAATAAAAATAATGATATTTATTAAATTAAAAATTTTTCAAAAATAATATTTATTGACTCATATTTATTTTTTGAGAGTAATTTAAAATAACTTTCATATTTTATATAAATAAAAATAATGGCATTATAAAATTAAAATTAATTAATATTTATGATTTATTTATTTTTTCAAAAATATCATAAATATTTATGATTTATTTATTTTTATATAAATAAAAATAATGATATTTATTAAATTAAAAATTTTTCAAAAATAATATTTATTGACTCATATTTATTTTTTGAGAGTAATTTAAAATAACTTTCATATTTTATATAAATAAAAATAATGCCATTATAAAATTAAAATTAATTAATATTTATGATTTATTTATTTTTATATAAATATATCATAAATTATTATGATTTATTTATTTTTATATAAATAAAAATAATGATATTTATTAAATTAAAATTAATAAATATTAATGATTTATTTATTTTTTCAAAAATATAATGAAAACAATTATATTTATTAATAATAGCGGCGGAAATTTCCGTCGCTGAATTTAAAATCAGCGGCGGAAATTTCCGTCGGTGAGAGTGCCATGTCATCGATCCAGGTGAGCGTACGTATAGTTTAGCGTCGGATTTACAGCGACGGAATATTCCGCCGCTAAATATTAATTATAGCGTCGGAATTTAATTTCCGCCGCTATAATTAATATTTAGCGGCGAAATATTCCGTCGCTGGGGGAAATTATAAAAACTCATTTAATCCCTCAGATATCAATTACGTATCAATTTCCCTCTCTCTCTCTTCCCGCTTTCTCTCTCTTCCCGCTCTCTCTGCGACCTAGAAGAAGAATCGCCGCCGTCCACCTCTCCACCGTCTCCGCCGTGACGAACCTTCGCCGTCCACCATCTCCACCGTCTTCACCATCTGCGTCTCTCTCTCCCTCTCGAAGCGATCCAATTTCTCAATCCTAGCTCTCTCTTCTTCAAGGTACGTGATTTCCCCTCGTTAAACTACATTCGATTGTATTCTTTTTTAATCAATTATATTGCCGATGCGGTTTTTGCCAATCTAGGGTTACGTATTTTTGCCAATCTAGGGTTCCGTCCACCTCTCCACCGTCTCACGCCGTCGTCTCCGATTGGTCCGTCCGCCTCCTTCCACGGTCAATTTCTCTCTCTTCTCTCGTATTCATCAACCAGTATTTCGATTCCCCCTCTTCATCGATTTTTATGATTTATTTATTTATCGATTTCAAGAAATTTCAAGAAATTGGTTGTTGATTTAACTGGATTGGGTTTTTTTTTTTTGTTGTCCGGAGTTCCGTTTAGTCATTAGTGATGTATGAAATTTTATATGTTTGGATTTAAAGCCATTTGTCAAGTAAACATGACAATCATACTCGGAGGCTTGGCTCGGCTAGCCAACTTGCTTATGAATTGATCATTCTCGCTTTGTTTCATCTATTCTTATTATACTATGATGTCTTTTTAAGATATTCATGAGCCTTTTTTGTTGAAAGCAAACATTACCGTTTGTTTTAAATAAACATATTATCGTTACCGCGTGTCAAGAATGTGGCTCATATATCCTTCATGAGTAAGTTTCATACACGCTTTGACTTTTTGTTGTCCTGGAGGCCGGTTTGTGTGTAGGGGGCGTATGATGTTGTTGTTAATCAAAATGCAGCTTTTTTACGGCTTACGCAATCATTTGCAAGTTAACTTTTTTTGGATCATGTTATGTAATATTAAACACACTTACATAACCACAAATGGCTTAATACCATTTTATGATTGTTGAACAATGATACCAATTTAGTGAAGTGGGATACATTAATTAGAACATAGTTGGAGTAATCAAGTATACGAGAAGGCCTAAAGCTTAAGATCAAAGTTGGAACAATGGCTCAAGTTTGCACCCTAGTTAGAGTTAGATGAAAAAGAAAAGAGGAAGAATCGCCTCCTTTGCAAGTCATTCCTTCTTAGAACACCCAAGAATCATTAGCAATCATCCCAAATAATAATGTTCTATGCTTTACGGTGTCACATTTCTGAATTAAAAAATAAATATAGTCTTAGTGCAATATTACTGTGGTATAAACAACGTACTAACAAAGCAAAGCACGTTCTGACGTATAAATGGATGGAAGGTCCAGAATGTACTTTAAGAGGAGGAGCACAATCTAGACAATGTAATCTTGTGTCCATAGAGCGGTTGCTAGAGTGAGTGTGGAAGTGCTAACTTTAAGATCAACTTAGTGAGACCACCTTGAATCTTGCTTTATATGTTATTACTAGTACATATGCCCGTGTCCAAGCACACGGGTGTATTTTTTTTTTTCATATTAATTTTTTTTAAATTTAAAAAAAAAATAAAAAAATATCAGTTACTTAATTAATTTAAGTAAACCCTCCTAAAGCCCACTCTTAGCCCAAACCCAAAGTCTTAGCCCAAATCCAAAGCCCATTTACGTTTTAAGGGCAAAATGGGGAAACAGACTAAATAGTGAGGGCAAAATAGGGAAAAACCCCTCGGGAGCTGTTCATAGAACCTGTTCACGGAGGGGTTTAATTTATACTATAGATTTCACACGAACTCATTTTGCTTGGTACAAATCACATTAAATATCCATTTAAAAGAATTAGGAAGAATAATAACAATTTTGATAACCCAACAAATATATTAAACTAATAAAACAAATATATTAAACTAATAAAAGTAAGCACGAATGATCATGAGTTGAGACTTTAATTGATCTCAATTACAAACAAATAAGTAAGAAAAGCTGTGGATGAAATAGTTTAGGAACATCTAGTTCTAGATCTCATTTTGGGGCGATTGACGGCATCGCGGACGGTGATTATGTCGCCTACGTTTGAGCGCCCGATATCAATCCACGGTACCCTAGATGCACCTTATATGAAACAAATTAGGATACGGTTTACGTATCCTAGTTTGTTACATATTTAGTAATATTAACGAATAGAAGAAAACATATGTTAGTAATATTAACGAATAGAAGAAAACATATGCCACTATAAAAGAAAACGATAAATAACTTAGTACTCATAATCAAATATGTAACATGTTATATTTAATAAAAATAAAAATAAAAATATACATATATGTATATATATAAATATCATTATTGTCTATTAAAATTGCTTGAATTGTCGATAGTTGAAATATTTCGGTTGCATTAATCCTATTGTTCTACGAGTGTATACTAGACATATATGGTTGATTACACTATCGATTATAATCGATAGTGTTTGATTGACCTAGTCTACGTCGTGCACTTGGAGACCGTGGGGTTATCTTTGTCAAAATTTCTTGATTTTTCGATTATAAAGCAAGTAGACAAAGTGATATTTGCAATTCATGCGTGTATTTCGGGATGGGATAGAAGCCAACCCCACTACTATCACGTACAACCACTACCATGGGGTTATCTTTGGAGTGGAAAATCTCAAGTTTTTGCACAGCGTTAGGCCCAAAGATTGAAACTTTTGATTAATTATTATAATAATAAATCTACTTTCAAAGTTTCAATCTTTGGGCCAAATGCTTGTGCAAACTTGATATTGTCCACCCCACTACTATCACGTACAACCACTACCATGGGGTTATCTTTGGAGTGGAAAATCTCAAGTTTTTGCACAAGCATTAGGTTCAAAGATTGAAACTTTGAAAGTAGATTTAGCAATTAATCGGAAAATAAGAAAATCCCAACTTCGGTTTGTAGAAGATACAAAAGCTGCGGTTGGGGATTTTCTTGTTTTCTCGATTAATTATAATAGTAAATCTACTTTTAAAGTTTCAATCTTTGGGCCAAATGCTTGTGCAATAGACTTTGATATTTTCCACTGTGTAACATGTTATATTTAGTAAATATAACATGTTACATATTTAGTAAACATAACATATTACATATGCAACAATTAGATAAGTTACTAAATATCTAATTTTCAAGTCTTTTAAAGTCAAAGGGGGAGGAAAGGGGGTGAATGTATCAATAATGTAACATATTCAACCGCACACTACCTTAGTGGTTCTAGATCCCATTTTGGGGCGATTGACGGCATCGCGGACGGTGATGTAATATCGCCTACGTTTGGCGCCCGATATCAATCCTGGCACCCTAGATGTACCTTAGGGTATTGTGGTTGGTGGTTAACATCTTAAAATATAAATAAGATGAGAGCCTTTCTCACCACAGCTATCAAAATCGTCCATCTTTGATCAAGAAAGATAGAGCAAATAAGTTCTTGTCGGTTTGAGCAAAGAATTTTACATTTAATAAGAGTTTTCAGTTTCACTGTTCTCTTCTCTCTAAGGATCTCAAACATCACGGCCATGTTCTTGTCGATTAATGTTTTTCTTCATCGGTGTTATACGGTCACAAGTAAAAACAAGGTAACTATAACACCGCTGAAGAGAAAATAACTTTCCTCCAATTTTTTTTAATCTCCACCTTCCATTTACTCGAGATCCTGATTGCAGAATCTTCCTCATGAGCTTGAAAGCTGGCGGTGTTGCCCTCAATCTCACGGTTGCTTCGCATGTGCAACCGTGAGATTGAGGGCATGTGCAACCGTGAGATTGAGGGCAACACCGCCAGCTTTCAGGCTCATGAGGAAGATTCTGCAATCAGGATCTTGGGTAAATGGAAGGTGGAGTTTGAAAAAATTGGAGGAAATTTCTGTTTTCTCTTCACTGGTGTTATACTGTTATCTTGTTTTTACTTGTGACCGTATATCACCAAAGGAAGAGTAAACAGCTAATCGTCAAGACATGGCTGTGATGTTTGAGATTCTTAGAGAGGAGGAGAATGAAACTGGAAAACCTATATTAAACAGAAAATCCTTTGCTCAAACTGACAAGAACTTATTTGCTCTATCTTTCTTGGTCTAAGCTGAGATAGGGTTTTGATAGTTGTGGATGATAACGACGGAATTTCCGCCGCTATAATCATTTAATTTTTATTTAATTTTTAATTTCAGCGGCGGAAATTTCCGTCGCTGTAATAAAATTTAAATTAAAATTAAATAATTTCAATGACGGTAAATTCCTTGAAATAATTTAATTTTAATTTAAATTTTATTACAATGACGGAAATTTCCGCCGTTGAAATGAAAATTTAATTAAATTAAATTAATATAGCGAATGAATTTTTCGTGAAACCATTAATTCATGGCGGAATTAATTTCCGTCGATAAAAGAAAAAATAGCGGCGGAAATTGACCCGTCGGAGACCTTTGCGGCAGCGGTAGCGGCGGACCACCGACGGAATTTTTCCGTCGGTGATTTATTTTAGCGACGGAAATATAATTTTAGCGGCGGAAATTTCCGTCGCTAAATGACCTTTTTCTGGTAGTGAATATAGGTCAGTGTCTGAGTTAACGCTATAAGTCAAGATCGGGTCAACAGATGATTCTGTCGAGCTTGCTTTCGCAAGTGACCTTGACTTTTAGGTTTTGACTCAGAAAATGATCGACATGGGATATACATCTAGGCTTTATGTAACAGACTGGGTCAAAAACCAACCAAGTCTAGGACATAGTGTGATGCAAATAGTGCGTGGTTGACACTGGCGAGAATGGGATGTCACTATGAAAAAACTGTGGATTAGTGATGACAGTTTACCATGGAAACTTTTTTCCATAGTAATTCCCAATGAATTTACCTAGGAATTTTATTGCCTAGGAAAATACCAAGGAATTTTTTTTCCATGGTGAATTTCGAGGAATTTAGGAAGGATAAATTTTTCTAGGGAAATTTGCAAGGAATTTACCAAGCAAACATTTTCCATTGTAATTTCTGAAGGAAATACCATGGAATATTTTTCCATGTTGAATTCCAAGGAATTTACCAAGGAGTATATTTCCTAGGAAAATTTCATTTTTAAATTCCTTGGGAAGTATCACTCAAAATTTCAATTTTGTACTAAACTTCCCTCCAAAATTACCAAGGAATAAATTCCTAGGCAATCACTCAAAATATTTTTAAAAATTGGTGGGAAGATTTCCGCCATAATTACCAAGGGAATTACAAAGGAATAAATACCATGGAAATATTTTCTTGGTGAAATCCTTGGCAAATTTCAAAGGAATAGATGTCAAAAAAATAATTTCTTATATTTACACACACATAATATATTATAATTGTTTCTCAATAGACATTTGATTTTTTTTAATTTTTTTTTGGATAAATAAAACTATTTGAGATGTTAGTTAGTAGTGAATTTTTTTACAAAAAGTTATATAAAAAAATTAAGAATTTTTAAAGAAATGAAAGTATATAATAGAAAAAAAGAGGGATGGACAATAGCATTTACTTTTTTTTTTTAATTTTTTTTTTGGATATATAAAACTATTTGAGATTTTAATTTGTAGTGAAATTTTTTACATAAATTTATATAAAAAAAGTTAAGAATTTATAAAGAAATGAAAGTATATAATAGAAAAAAGAGGGACGGACAATAGTTTTTACTTTTTTTAATTTTTTTGAATAAATAAAACTATTTGAGATGTTAGTTAGTTGTGAAATTTTTTACAAAAAGTTATATAAAAAAAGTTAAGAATTTTTAAAGAAATGAAAGTATATAATAGAAAAAAGAGAGACGGACAATAACATTTACTTTTTTAATTTTATTTTTTTTTGGATAGATAAAACTATTTGAGATGTTAGTTATCAGTGAAATTTTTTACAAAAAGTTATATAAAAAAAGTTAAGAATTTTTAAAGACATGAAAGTATATAATAGAAAAAGAGAGGGACGGACAATAGCATTTACTTTTTTAATTTTTTAAAAAAAAAATTTGATAGATAAAACTATTTGAGATGTTAGTTATCAGTTAAATTTTTTACAAAAAGTTATATAAAAAAAAAGTTAAGAATTTTTAAAGAAATAAAAGTATATAATAGAAAAAAGAGGAACGGACAATAGCATTTACTTTTTTAATTTTTTTAATTTTTTTTGGATATATAAAACTATTTGAGATGTTAGTTAGTAGTGATTTTTTTTTTTTTACAAAAAGTTAAATAAAAAAAGTTAAGAATTTTTAAAGAAATGAAAGTATATAATAGAAAATAGACGACAATAGGGTATGTGTCATATTTTAGGGTATATGTTATGGTTTAGGGTATATGTATATGGGATATGATTTAGGGTATATCGTATGTGTATATGATACGGAGTATATGATTTAGGGTATAAAGTATGGGTGTCTGGTGTTTGGGGTATATGGTCTAAGATATGAGTTATGATTTAGGATATAGGGTATGGGTGTTCGGTGTATGTATATATGATATATGTTTAAGGAATTTGATATATTAAAGATTATTTTATTTAATTTTTATGTGTATGAATTATAAGGTGTTTAGGCATATGATTTATGGTTTAGGGCATGGGTATTGGGTATGATTTAGGGTTTAGGATTTAGGGATTAGGTATATGATTTTATTTAATTTAAATTTTTCTTTGAATAAATAAAACTATTTGAGATGTTAGTTAGTAGTGAATTTTTTTACAAAAAATTATATAAAAAAAGTTAATAATTTTTAAAGAAATGAAAGTATATAATATAAAAAGAGAGGGACGGACAATAGCATTTACTTTTTAAATTTTTTTAAATTTTTTTTGGATAAATAAAACTATTTGAGATGTTAGTTACTAGTGAAATTTTTTACAAAAAGTTATGTAAAAAAAGTTAAGAATTTTTAAAGAAATTAAAGTATAATATAAAAAAGAGGGACGGAAAATAGCATTTAATTTTTTAATTTTTTTTAATTTTTTTTGGATAAATAAAATTATTTGAGATGTTATTTAGTAGTGAATTTTTTTACAAAAAGCTATAAAAAAGTTAATAATTTTTAAAGAAATGAGAGTATATAATAGAAAAAAGAGGGACGGACAATAGCATTTACTTTTTTTATTTTTTCTAATTTTTTTTGGATAAATAAAACTATTTGAGATGTTAGTTAGTAGTGAATTTTTTTACAAAAATTTATATAAAAAAGTTAATATTTTTTAAAGAAATGAAAGTATATAATAGAAAAAAGAGGAACGGACAATAGCGTTTACTTTTTTAATTTTTTTTTTGGATATATAAAACTATTTAAGATGTTAGTTAGTAGTGAAAATTTTTAGAAAAAGTTATATAAAAAAAAGTTAATAATTTTTAAAGAAATGAAAGTATATAATAGAAAAAAGAGGGACGGACAATAGCATTTACTTTTTTATTATTATTATTATTTTTTTGGATAATTAAAACTATTTGAGATTTTAGTTAGTAGTGGATTTTTTTACAAAAAGTTATATAAAAAACGTTAAGGATTTTTAAAGAAATGAAAGTATATAATAGAAAAAAGAGGGACGAACAATAGCATTTACTTTTTTAATTTTTTTTTGGATAAATAAAACTATTTGAGATGTTAATTAGTAGTGAAATTTTTTACAAAAAGTTATATAAAAAAAGCTAAAAATTTTTAAAGAAATGAAAAATATATAATAGAAAATAGAGGACAATAGGGTATGAGTTATATTTTATGGTATAGGTTATGGTTTAGGGTATATGTATATGAGCTATGATTTAGAGTATATGATATGTATATAAAATACGGAGTATATGATTTAGGGTATAAAGTATGGATGTCTGGTGTAGGGGGTATATAATATATGATATGAGTTATGGTTTAGGGTATAGGATATGGGTGTCCGGTGTATGGATATATAATATATGTTTAAAAAATTTGGTATATTAAAGATTATTTTATTTAATTTTATGTGTATGAGTTATAAGGTGTTTAGGCATATGATTTATGGTTTAGGGTATGGGGTATGGTTTAGGGTTTAAGGTTTAGGGTTTAGGTTTTAGGGTTTAGGGCTTAGCGATTAGGTATATGATTTTATTTAATTTTTTAATTTTTTTAATAAATAAAACTATTTGTGATGTTAGTTAGTAGTGAATTTTTTTATAAAAATTTATATAAAAAAGTTAATAATTTTTAAAGAAATGAAAGTATATAATAGAAAAAGAAAGGGACGGACAATAGCATTTAATTTTTTAATTTTTTTAATTATTTTTTGGATAAATAAAGCTATTTGAGGTGTTATTTAGTCGTGAAATTTTTTACAAAAAATTATATAAAAAAAGTTAAGAATTTTTAAAGAAATGAAAGTATATAATAGAAAAAAGAGGGACGGACAATAGCATTTAATTTTTTAATTTTTTAATTTTTTTTTGGATAAATAAAACTATTTGAGATGTTAGTTAGTAGTGAAATTTTTTACCAAAAGTTATATATATAAAAAAGTTAATAATTGTTAAAGAAATGAAAGTATATAATAGAAAAAAGAGGGACAGACAATAGCATTTACGTTTTTTTTTTTAAATTATTTTTTGGATAAATAAAACTATTTGAGATGTTAGTTAGTCGTGAAATTTTTTATAAAAATTTATATAAAAAAAGTTAATAATTTTTAAAGAAATGAAAGTTTATATAATAGAAAAAAGAGGAACGGACAATAGCATTTACTTTTTTAATTTTTTTTTAATTTTTTTTTTGAATATATAAAACTATTTGAGATGTTAGTAAGTAGTGAAATTTTTTACAAAAAATTATATAAAAAATGTTATTAATATTTAAAGAAATGAAAGTATATAATAGAAAAAAAAGGGACGGACAATAGCATTTACTTTTTTATTTTTAATTTTTTTTGATAAATAAATTATTATTATGATATATTATTATTTAATTATTATTATTATATAATGTTATTTTATATTTTAAATACATCACAAACAAGATCTTAGCCATTAAATGCATCACAAACAATATAATTCAATGGTCCAAATTCATTTAGCAAAATAATGACACCCTTTCATTTTATTGGCTTATAAATGTTCACATGGATTGATGACGTAATCAATCTGGACCATTAATCATAAACATCCAATGTTCCAAATTCATCAAAACAAAACATTTCAATTTATTTTTTCTTTATCTTCTCACACACTCTCTTTCTCCTCACAGCACACACACACACACACACACACACACACACACTCTCTCTCTCTCTCTCTCTCTCTCTCTCTCTCTCTCTCTCTCTCTCTCTCTCTCACACACACACACTCTCTTTCTCTCTCTCTACTATCCGGTCGGCCACCCCTACCAAATTCGCTCGGCGCCCACAGCCACCCTCCTCCCTCTCTCTCTCTCTATCTCTATCATCTCTCACTTCTCAAGGCTGCCTCACGCCCTCTTCCCTCATCCCACCATCACACCCGGTACATCCTAAGCAATAGACCAGATTTTGGCGAGAAGAAGACCATTAATTTCGGCGAGAAGAAAGAAAGAAATGGCGAGAAGAAGAAAGAAAGAAATGTCAGATTTAGATTTGTTTGTTTTGTTTTTGGATTTGATTTGTTTGTTTTGATTTTTGGTTGATATTTTGAATAGAAATGTTATTTATTATTTGATGTTTTGTAGATTCAAATTTGGAAGAAATGAAAATCCCAATTTGTATGTTGATTTGATAATCATGGTGGTGGGGGAGTGGTGGAGAGGGCGGTGGGGGAGTGGTGGGGAGGGTGGTGGGGGATTGATGATGGTGGTGGTATATTTTAAAAACAATCCATTAATAATTCTAAATACACATTTCTTTAATTATTTTTAATATTTTTTTAATTACTAATTTAAATGATTTTTGAATAAATATTTATTTATTTAAATAAATAAATATTTATTTAAATAAATAAATATTTATTTAAATAACTTATTATCTATTTTTTAATATTGCAGCTTATCATTATTATTCTATACAGTCATTTGGCTAGAGCTACTACGTAATTACTTATGAAAAGAAAATTTATATAGTTGGACATTGAAATAGTGAAGATTTGAGATAGTGAAGATATGTTTTTGCCGCTTCAACTACATTGAGATAGTGAAGATTTGAGATAGTGAAGATATGTTTTTGTCGCTTCAACTGAGAAATTAGAGACATGTATTTTTTTGCCTTCGTTATTTGGGGATGTACCGACAATTTTAATGATAATTAATTATATTTTGATAATGTGTAGTATTTTGATAAATATAATATTTTCACATAAATATTATTTTTTCGTGGAGCATCAATTAAATTAAAATCACATTTGCAACACAATATTTCGTAGTAAAAAAGATGGCTACGCTATGAAAATGTTTCATAGCAAGACAGTAATATTCGGCGATGAAAATATTTGTAGTAGACGAATGTATTTATAGTAATAAAAATGTTTCAAAGCAAGACAGTAACATTTGGCGACGAAAATATTTTATAGTAAAAGAATGTATTTATAGCTATGAAAATGTTTCATAGCAAGACAGTAACATTCGGCGACGAAAATATTTTGTAGTACAAGATCGGATAATTTGGGACGAATTAATTCATCGCTAAAAGAATTCGTTTGGCTACGAAAAATACCCTTTAGCGACGATTTTATATTTTGTCGCAGAAACTATTTGGCGACGAAATTCATTTTTTGTAGCTAAAAAATATACCTACGACTACGAATATTATTTCGTCGCCAATACCCTTTAGCGACGTCGCAGGCGACGAAATTGCGACAAAAACAGGTTCGTCGCCAATACTCTTTAGCTACGAAATCTTAACATTTTGCTACAAATTTTTTCGTAGCAAAATCTCAATTGTTTTGTAGTGTTTATACAAATATATTTAATATATTAATCATATATAATTTTTTTAATATAAAATGCCAATTTAGCAAGAAAAAATAAAATATCACCAAGAAAATTTAGCAAGGAAATTAAAATATATGTGATAATATTTTATTTATACCAAGGAAATTATTCGTCAGTAATTTCGTAGGCAAATTTTTTTAAGAAAAATCATCTTCTTTTTTTTAATAATAAATCAGTAATTATCAAGGACAAATTCCTTGACAATTTCCTTGGTAAATTACAAAGGACATATTTCTTGACAATTTCCTTGGTAAATTGCCAAGGAATATTTCATTCCTCAGCGAAATTACCGACGCCTCGTTTGCCAAGGAAATTTCCTAAGATTGCCAAGGAAATTTTTCCTCACCAAAGTATGTTTACCAAGAAATTTGTATCGATTGCCAAGGAAATTTGTCCATGGCAATTGCGATTTTTTTCGTAGTGTGTTTGGAATGATCCCGTACGCGCAAGAGAGGCATAGGAACACCTTTCGAACTACAACTGAGACCATCACGGGATTGTAGTGTGCGAGTGTACATGGTAAAAATGCACGTAGTGTTCGGTCACTAAAATTCCTTTTTTTGGGTAAAAAAAGGAGTTTTTGCAGAATGTGTTTTAAAGATATGTACACAAACATATTATTATACAACATTTTTTTGTATATTGAATAAACAAGACAAAAAGAGTAACACACACACACACACACACACACACACACCTACACAACAGTCAAAGAAAGGGGTAAAACGAATGTTTGACCCACACCATGTTTTAAAAATCTTTTTAGAAGTTTTTAAAACAATTTTCCCCAGCAGAGTCGTCAGCTGAAATTACCCGATCCGGACGCGCCCCGCCCCCGCGAGGGAGGGCCTGGGCAGGTTTTGGTTTCAAAGATGGGACGGATGAATTTCTTTGAAAAGAGAGAGTCGCCACGCCATTTTGATTATGCCCAAAACATTGAAAAAATAAGCTTTTTTGGTGTGTGATGAGATTTTTGAGTTCGGAAGTCAAGTTACGCCTCGGAAAGAGATTTTTGTGCTCACCCGAAATGCCGCATATACATGAGTCTTTCTAAACCCTTATTTGAAAATTTTGTGTGTGTGTGTGTGTTTTAAGAAATAAAATGTATTTGAATGAAATGATAATACACGGAACAGGAACAAACCACTATCCCCGACAAACCTCCATTCGTGTGCACATTGTGTATGGAATTTTTTTTAGGATCATTTAGATGTTTTGGGTCTATATGTAGTGAGTAAAGACTACATTATAAACGATGCATTTAAACATTAATATTTAAAGACTTGGAAATTAAAACGGTTATTTAGGGTTCGGAAAGAGATTTTACCAATGTTGGTTTCTTTCTATCTTTCTCGGGGGGATGAGGTTGATTGGTGGTGGTTTAAAGAGGAGAGAAATTATGCTCTCACTTGGGCAGAACCTCCCCTAATTAACTCTCGTTTCGCACTTGCTTGAACTCGCAGATTTTGGCCGCTTTTGAGTCGTTGTTGGCATTTGTGAGAGTGTGGATCAATGGGGGTTGATCGTTGATCTCGGGATGGATCAGGATGAATCGAGATGGACCGGATTGGATCGGGATGGACCGGGATGGACCAGAATGCCTTGGATGGACCGGAATGGCTCGGAATGGCTTGAAATGAGAGGGGGATGAGACTTGGGGTGTTTATTGATATTTTTGTTGAGATTTTGAAGCTGCTAGAGGCCAGTATTTATAGGCTCTGAATCTGGACAAAGTGATCCGCACGGCTCTGGCTTTAATCAGTCAACTTTTTGACTTTTGTGTCATTCCTGTGGGGCCCTTCTGGTGTCTTTTTATGCCTAAGCAGTCCTTCTTTTATTTGTATTGATCAGTTTGGTCCTTTGAAAAGTTACGGGACTCTGTGATTGCGGGGAGGCGAACCCTTTGTGTTTTAAGTATGCTTGGATGGAGAGCGGTCTGAATTGGGGTACTTACAGATACATAGATACATTAAGAGCTTTCTTTTATGCATTAATGGTCATTTTGTTCCACTTTATTTTACTTTAGTACAAATTTATGGCATGCATTATAACTCAAATTGCTACATATGTTCATACTCTAAGGTCCTTTTTTTAATTTATATTTTTATTTTTGTAGAGAATAATCTGCAGTCTTAAGTAATCTCAACTATCCTCTATATTTCCTTAAGACTAGATTACCCACATTTTTTTGTAGCAGTAACTTCCCTCTTGGAATGCAGGATAAAGAAAACCAAGAACATACTATTACCTGTACGTGCTTCGCAAAATAAAAAGAACAGAAAAATTGTACTAATAAAAAGTTAAATATATTTAAAACCCTAATTAATTAGCTTGAGCTATGATCGATCTTTTTCTTGCGGTACAATTCAAAACCTGGTCAGTAGCATTCGCAAGATGGTGCATAACGTCAACTTGAGTCCGAAGTGAAATGATATAGTCTAGAGTTTCTTTTATAAGAGAAAATTCATCCATGGATTCTCCACCAGGAACAAGGCTTTTTAGCACTTTTGTTCTCTTCTTCACCAATCTTTTCGCGACACAAGTTGCTAAAACCATCGTCTGGGGAGCCATTTTTCTTGCTCTTTTGCTAATCCCACAACTCTTTTTCAAGATTTTCTTGCTTCTAATTCTCTTGAACAGTTGACTTGAACTACATTTCCGTAGCTTCTTCTCCATCTGCTCATCAGAAGGGCCTAATATATTTTCGATTAGGGCTGCATTGTTATTGTCCATCTTGGCTTTCGCAATTAAAACGCAGCTCCATGAAGTCGACATTGTGGTGGTGTTAATTCTTGTGGAAGCCATGGCTACATCTGCAGATAGTTTTATGGCATTCTTTCTCTCCAAGAAGCTCAATTTCTTTTCTGAAGATGTATATGTTTGAAGACCCTTTGACCATTTCTTCACAAATTCTTGCTTAAGCTGGCTACAAGTCCCCATTCTCTATTGAAAATGACAAATATTAATGATAAAAATGCAAAATGTTATACTTAATCACACCTTGGATCTCATTTTCTTTATGAAAAAAAATAATAAGCACATGAAATGATAATATTTTGAATAAATGTACCTTACAATACTGAATATTGAACTTGTTTTTCTTCTTGTAAGTTATAATCTGATGAGACAAGGAAAAGAGAAAGGAAAAGTTGCAGAGAGATTATAATAGTTTCTGGCTAGAGATCCAACAAATGGAAGAATATTAAGTTGAAAAAGAGGGAAAGAGAAGATGAGAGGGAGAAGAATGTGGTGAAAGAGAGCATATTTATTTATTTTCATAGAGAGAGAGAGAGAGAGAGAGAGAGAGAGAGAGGGGAGGTGGTGGGGACTACGAGAGAAAGACATAGCACATGCAAGCACATGGAATGCCCTACCACCTATGAATAAAACCCTAACACTTTGAATACTGAAATTGTGTTAATTAAGAGATCATAAAAATTAAGAATAATTTATTTAACTCCCTTATTTGTCATCATGCCAGCCTAAAAACATGCAATCCACAAATATAATTCTAACCCCCTCTTACTTGGCGGGAAAAAAAAAAACCTTTATTACATAGATAAATTAAACAATGACGAAAATAGGTATGAAAGTTATGGGTTTAATAGATATATCATCATGGGGTAGCCATACTGTTATGGACAACTAAAATTTATGATATCAAGTTTTTAAAATGCTCATTGTATTATATATTATCTAATAAATCTTGAAGTCTCGTATAAAAAAAGAAAGAAAGGAAATCAGTATTTATTTTAAAAAAAAATTGACCGCAAAAATAATTTCAAAGTAAGGGATATAAATGTGGGCACGGTATTGTGTTAACGCAACCATGTGACATGAGTTGAAAGAAAGTACGGACTACGGAGTGCTTCATATCAGACTCTTTTTTATTTGTCTCTTACAAAGCTTTACCCATGTGCAAGTTAAATTTTCACTTCACTTTGAAATGAAAGTGTGATAGCATCACACTTGGTTAAGTCAAAGAGGTTGACTTAATTATGTTTTGTTATTATCTTTGTATTTAAATTAAGTAATATTATATTTATTATTTTTATATTTACTAACCTATTAATCGAATTTTATTATATTTTAATAATACTTTTGATCATTTTATAGGACTCTCATATCTTGGAAAGGAGTCTAAAGAGATAAAGATGCTTAGAAGATATAAAGGGATAATAAAGATTGGAATGAAGAGATAATGATCAAGACTTCTGTTATCCATCTGAGAAGGCTCCTTTACTATAAATATGAAGACCATAACTCAGTTGCAACACACGGTTTTTATACACTCCGAAAGGCTGAGGGATTACAAGCTTGAGATCGATGAGTGTTTTATTGTGAGAGTTCTTTTGGTTATTTTATTATTCTCTTAGTTTACTTTTTGTAACCGGTCAAGAAATTATTTTAATAAGAGAATTTTATTGTCTACAGCATATTGCTGTAGATAAGTGTTTAAACCCTTTGTTTATTTCCTTTTTTATTAATTATTCCGCTGCATTTCTCTGTTGTGCTAGTGCTGGTGCAATAGCATCAGGACTCACATCAGCAAGTTTCGTGTTCCTGTGCACTTCCTAGCCGCTCCATTTCTTTCAATTGGTATCAGAGCCACACTCGACTTCACTGAGTGAGATCCAAGAAAGAGTGGTCATTACGGAAGGACACTTGAATCAATACCGTCCCCAGTTTTAGATGGAACTAATTATGCTATCTGGAAAGCCAAGATGCGTCTCTTCATCAAAGCAATTGATGAATGAGCCTGGCTTAGCATTATCATTCCATGGTCCCCTCTTAAGGTTGAAATTAAGAGTAAAGAAGAAGAGGGTGAGACCTCCGAAAAAGTGTCTAAAATTAAACCTGAGGAAGAAGGACCACAGATGAGGTAACTCTTGCTAATTACAATTTCAAGGCTCTTGGTGCTATCTCAAGTAATGTGGACGAACACATGTTTAGACTTGTTTTAAATCAAAATATAGCAAAGAAAGCCTGGAATATTTTGCAAGCTCACTGTGAAGGTGATGACAGTGTCAAAGCCACTAGGTTAAGGATTCTCATGACCAAGTTTGAAAACTTGAGGATGACTGAGACTGAGGACATAAAAAGCTATTCTGCTAGAATAAGAAAAATCTCAAATGAGTGCCTCTCCCTAGGAGAGCCTATTTCAAATGCTAGATTAGTATGCAAAATGTTAAGGATTGTCACAGATAAGTTCAACAATAAAATAGCTGCTATTGAAGAAGCAAATGATACTGCAACCATGGCTTTAGATACTCTTGTGGGTAAGCTAACCATGTTTGAAATGAACATTTCCATTCAGCAACAACAACATAAAGTTGAAAGTGTTGCTCTTGCTTCTGCTCTTTCTAAAGCATCCTCAATTCCAAAAGAGATTGAGGAAATCTCAAATGAAATTGATACTTCTAATTTGGAAACTGAAGATGTTGCTCTTTTAACAAAAAAATTTACTTCTTTTCTCAAAAACAAAAGGGACAACAAATTTTCTTCTAAAAAAACAACTACTTTTGATAAACCAAAAGAGGATAATGAGAGTACTTTCATGAAACCCACTAGTTTTTCTAAAAACAGATCTGAATCTGTTCAGTGTAGAGCCTGCAAAGGCTTTGGGCATTATGCAAATGAATGTGCCAATACTCTGAAGAAAAAGGGGATGAGCCTAAGTGCGACCCTTAGTGATAGTGAGGACGAAGATGAGTCGCTAAACTTAGCAATCATGGAAATCTCGCCTCCAAATCATGAACATCAATCTGATTTAGCATCAGATGTTATCACATCAACCATCACATCTTCTGAATCCATTATAAACTGTTATACCTCCTCGCTGAACAAGAAATCTGAGAATGAAGAAGAAGATGACGGAAACTATAACGAACTACTTGATGCGTATGCTGAGCTGTATGCCGATTGGGAAAAGCGTGTAGAAGAAATCGCCGTCTTTGAAAAGGTAAATGAAAAACTCTCCACTGAACTATCAAAAGTAAAAGGTGAACTTAAAGATTTATCCACTGAAAATGACAAAAAGAGTCATTAGCTAAACTTGATGTCATGCTCACTAAACGTGACATTGAACTTGAGAAGACCAAAATCGAACTCATAGAGGCCAAGAAAACTTTTGAAAAAATGAATACTGGAAAGGCTACTCTTGATGAGGTTCTTAATGTGAGTAAATTTTCGAAAACTGGTCTTGGCTATGAATCAAATTTTGTAAAAGAAGGAGAAAGTTTCTCAAAAACTAAGACTTTTCACAACACGAAATCATCAAACAAGAAGAAAAGATTTGTGTTCCATTACTGCTTCTTACTAGGACACATAAGACCTTTTTGTTACAAAAGGATTCATGACCTGGGAAAAGATGCTCCTCAGATGAGTGGACGGATGTACTCACATCACCACTCACATCGCCAGAAAACAGGCCAGTTTGTTTGGATAGAAAAGAAGAATGAGGAATGCAAGTTAGTGTTCACCTCTCTAAAGAGCAGCATTGCTAGCTCATGGTACTTTGATAGCGGGTGCTCAAGGCACATGAAAGGTAATGCAGAATTCCTCACGGATTACATCACTGTCAAAGGTGAAAATGTGAATTATGGGGGAGGAGCACAAGGTAAGATTGTAGGTAAAGGTACTTTATGTGTGAATAACATGCCTAAACTGAAAAATGTCTATCATGTAGAGGGTTTGAAAGCTAATCTAATTAGTATAAGCCAACTGTGTGATGGCAATTTACATGTTAATTTTGACAAACATGAATGCAAGGTGTTTGATAACACCAACCAATGCCTATTCACTGGAGTAAGGTCTCAAGATAATTGTTACAAATTTGGTGACAATTTATCCTTCCTTAGATCCAAAACAAATGAACTTGAACTATGGCATCAAAAGTTAGGACATGCTAGCGATAGGAAAATAGAATAATTAGTTAGATTTGATGCTGTTAAACACTTGCCCAAGCTCGACTTTAAACAATCAAGTGTGTGTGGTCCTTGTCAAAAGGGCAAGCAAACCAAAGCCTCTCATCCAAAGGTTGACAAAAGTTCCACATTTGAAATTTTGGAATTAATACATATTGACCTTATGGAACCAATTGAGATTGAGAGCTTAGGTAAAAAGAAGTATTCATTTGTTTGTGTAGATGATTTCTCTAGGTATACTTGGGTGCTATATTTAAAAGAAAAATCCGAAGCACTTGAAGTATTTAAAGTTTGGTATAAAAAGGTAAAAAAATTATATGGTAAGAAAGTTATCAAAATTAAATTTGATCATGGAATTGAATATGAGAACACCTTGTTCTCAAAATTTTGTGACTCCAAAGGAATCACCCATGATTTTTCAGCCCCTAAAACTCCTCAACAGAATGGAGTTGCAGAAAGAAAAAAATGTACTTTGTAAGAGATGGCTCGTGTCATGCTTAGTTCTAAATACATCTCTAAACGATTTTGGGCTGAAGCACTTAATACTGCTTGTCACATAGGAAATAGAGTTTATTTGAGAGTTGGATCAACCATGACTCCCTATGAAATCCTACTTGGTAAAAAACCTACTCTTAAATATTTTCATGTTTTTGATTGCATATGCTATGTTCTAAATGATAGAGATTATCTCTCTAAATTTGATTTCAAAAGTGCAAAGATGTTTTTCTTGGATATTCCACAAACAGTCGTGCTTATAGGGGTCTACAATCTTAGAACTAAAACTGTGATGGAATCAATTAATGTTACCTTTGATGATACTGCTGACTTAAATATAAAATCTCTTGAAGATGATGTCTCAAATTGTATAGAGACAATACAGGAACCTCAGATTCAACCTGAACAGATGCAGCAAAATGGACTGCAAAAAGTAGATGCAGGTACTGATGCGAGCACATCATCACCTACATCAAGTCAAACAAAATCTGCTTCAGAATCCGAAGATTCTGACTGTGAAGCTGAGAATTTGGATAGGAACAAAGACATACCCAGCAGAGTTCAAAAGAATCACCCAATATCTCAAGTGGTGGGTGATGTAAACGAAAAAATTAGCACAAGGGAAAAGCCAAGGGTCAACTACCGTGAGTTGGCTGGGCTAAGTTGTGTTGAATCACAAGTGAACAAGGTTAGTTCTTGCTGTTTTGTTTCTAATATTGAACCTAAGAATGTAGTAGAAGCTATGAAAGATGATAATTGGATTGTTGCCATGCAAGAGGAACTAAATCAATTTGAGAAAAACGATGTATGGACCTTGGTTCCTAGACCTATAGGAGGAAATGTAATAGGAACTAAGTGGATCTTTAAGAACAAAACTGATGAGAATGGGCAAATTATCAAAAATAATGCTAGGCTTGATCCCAAGGCTACACCCAAATAGAAGGGCTAGATTTTGAAGAAACATTTGCTCCTGTTGCTAGGATAGAATCAATTAGACTTCTACTTGCCATTGCCTGTTATTTGGACATTACTCTACATCAAATGGATGTAAAGAGTGCATTTTTGAATGGTGTCCTAAATGAAGAAGCCTATGTTGAGCAACCTAAGGGCTTCACTGATCCTCATTTTCCTGATCATGTTTATAAGCTGAAAAAGGCCCTATATGGTTTAAAACAAGCTCCTAGAGCTTGGTATGGGAGGCTAACTGAACACCTCATACAAATGGGGTTTGAGAGAGGTGAGGTAGATAAAACCCTATTTATTTTAAAAGAAAATGTAGGGATTTTGGTGGCCCAGATTTATGTTGATGACATTGTGTTTGGATCTTCTTCCAAAGATATGCTAGACTACTTTGTCACAAGAATGACCAACACCTTTGAAATGAGTATGGTTGGTGAATTGAACTACTTTTTAGGCCTTCAAATAAAACAAAGTAAGGAAGGAATTTTCATTTCTCAAAGTAAATATGCCAAAAATTTGGTTAAAAAATTCTCCCTTGACAATGCCTCTCACTTTAAAACCCCTATGGGATCATCCCAAAAGTTGTGCAAAGATGAGAATGGTGAGGATGTTGACCCCACCTTATATAGAAGTATGATTGGGAGCTTGTTGTACCTCTCAGCAAGTCGCCCAGACATCATGTTTAGTGTATGCCTGTGTGCTAGATATCAAGCTTGCCCCAAATTATCCCACCTCAAAGCTGTAAAAAGAATAATTAGATATGTTGGTGGAACTGTCAATTTAGGGCTAAGCTATACTCGAGAAACCAACACAAATCTGGTAGGATTCAGTGACTCTGATTGGGCAGGCAACACTGATGATAGGAAAAGCATAACTGGTGGTTGTTTTTATCTTGGGAATAATTTAGTATCTTGGTATAGTAGAAAACAAAACTGTGTATCCCTATTTACTGCTGAGTCAGAATATGTGGCTGTAGGAAGTTGTTGTTCTCAACTTCTTTGGATGAATCAGATGATTAAAGATTATGGTCTTAAAAGTGATTCCCTGACTTTTTTTTTTTGTGATAATCTAAGTGCCATAGAAATATCAAAAAAATCCTATTCAACACTCACGTACTAAACACATTGACATTAGGCATCATTTTATTCGTGATCTTGTTGAGCAAAAAATTGTTAGCATGGAATCAATTAGCACTGAAAAAACAGTTGGCTGATATTTTCACCAAAGCCCTTGATTTCCAGAGATTTTCCACTCTAAGGAAGTCTCTGAGTTTGTGTGCAATTTGATGGTGTGATCCCCTGTGTGGTCACATCATAACTAACACCTGTACACTCTAAATTCTAACAAAAAAAATGCATTGCATGATTTATCTCAGTGTGGTCACTTGTATTGCCTCTTTGACCTATTTCCTCTCTGAATTGTGAATTCTTCTTAAAAAGTAGTCAACAACTGTTGACTCAAAATTTATCCTACTGGATGTCTCTTGGTGGGTTCAAAAACAAAAAAAAAAGGGAAACAGCTACTCCACTCATGGTATGAAGTCATTTCAATGTGATCAAAATGACTTCAAGAGAAAGTTTGAGTCAAACTGACAAGATCATTCGAAAGAGGGCTATCCATGAGAATAAAGAAGAGTGAAAGCTACCCATAATATATTTTCCACAAAAAAAAATTATATGTGGAAGCATTCTAGAGGCCAAGCAAGACAAGATTTCAATTCATTGACTTTCTTAGAGGAAATGCGTCCCCTGATGTAATTACATACTATGCCACACATATACTGAGATTTATCCTTCACATGTGTGTAAATTATGCATCATTATTTTTAGACAAAATTTTAGGTCAACCTGGCCCTTGGTGAAAATTTTAAACAAATGTTTTTCCCTTCGAATTTATTTTTTGTTAAAATATTTTATGCTCAACAAAATTTCTTATAAAATTTTTTTAATTGTCCATATGTTTAGGGGGAGTATAATTATGTGGATTTTTATTGTCTCTATGGTAGGTACAATCTTTATCATCTAAGTCTCCAAGGTTGTTAAGGGCTCAATTACTCCAAGGATCTCAACCGGCCAAAGTGTTTTTGTTCTAGTTTAGTTCAAATGAAATTATAATTACTCAACAGTAACCTAAGCCTAGTGTGAGTTAATGAGTGCCATCACATCACTTAAATACCAAAACCCTCATCTCCTTTAAACCCTCACCGGTCACTGTTTAACAACCAAACCCTTAGATATTCCAAAAACCCTCTCTATTTCTCCTCTGTTCTCCACCAAATCAAATGGCCTCTCCGTCCAACCCTCCTTCTCCGACGGCCGATCGCTCATCCCCTCCATCTCTGGTGGCCCAAGCTGAAGCTGCCGTGGAGTTATTTGTTGATGTTGATGCTGCTCCGGTCTCAATGTCGCTCCCTAGAGCTGCTGATAACGTCATTGATGCTGATAACCCGGAAGATTTGAAGGCCGTAGGTGTTGTGGCTGGCATTGCTAGGGGCCCCAACTAGTCTTTGAGGCAGAAGGGTTTCTCTCCCAACATGGGAGAGTATAACCCTAAGGTTCGCCCTAATATGGCCGAGCCTGATTTCATTGAAGGTGTGGATGAAGATTATGACCCCTCTGCTGATCTGAAGAGGAAAAGGGGCAAATCAGCTGCTAGTGGCTCAGGTATTTCTTCTGGTAAACCCCAATCTCAGCGTAGAAAATACTTGGGTGGTCTCACTATTTACTCAAGTGAATCCGATGAAGGTGATGTTGAAGCATTCAAAGTTGTGTCTAGAAGAGCTCAGTCTGTAGAGCTTGAGGAATTGAAGGAGGCTGAGGAAATAGTCGAATCTGCTGCTCAAGACTTGGGGGATATCTTTCCTCATGTTATTGTTAGACCTGGGGATCTTCCACCTAGTAGGGTTTCCACTCCTCCACTGTCCCCTACTCGTGTTACCAAAGGTGCTACTTCATCCCCAACTCCATCTCCTCCAGCTAACTCACCTATAGCCCTTGTTCAGTCTTCACCAGGAAACTGGTACTCTGAGGTTCATTTTGAAGGTGATGATGTTGAATAATATGATGAGGAGGAGCATATACCTCTACAAGTTCTCTTGGACCTATGGAAGGGCAAAGAAAAAATGAGGAAAGCAAAGGCGAAAGCTGTTGGATCAATCTCTGCCCAAGCATCTGATATTGATTCAGATGATGATGAAGCTGAAGATGAGACGTTTAAACTAGGGAGAGATGAATTGGAAGCTGAGAAGGAGGATGTTGCTGAAGATGTAATCGCATCTGCACCCTCACCCAGAAGGAGCCTAAGGAAGGCCAGTTCCTCCAAAGCTGAAATGCCTGTGTCAAGGCATACCCCAAGAGCAAAACCCTCCTCAAGGAAGGTAAGCCCTCACTCTCCTGAAAAATTCATGTCTAAATCTGTTAAGGAGAGGTTTGAATTCTTTAGAAAGAAAGGTTTTTTGGTTGAAAGAGTAATTGATAAGACCTTTGAGGAAGTTGGTATGAAAAGGTACCTGAAAGAAAAGGGCCTTTTATACTCTGTGTCCTATTCCCATTTCTATTATCCCTCTCTTGTTTGTGAGTTCTATGCAAGTCTTGTCAAAGCAATCCAAGATTCTAGGTCTGTTGATTTTGAAAAAGTGAAAATTCATGGTCAAACCTGCCATGATCAATATTTTCCTCCATGCTCCCTCTCCTCATAACCCTCCTCCCATGGCTCCTAAAAATGAGATTGCCAATTCCCTCACCAATGGTCTTGATCCCACTTGGCACACTCAATTCAAGTGTACCATGCTCACTTCTTTATGTGGTTTTCTGTTCAAAGTCTCAACCTTCAATTGGAAACCCACATCCAATAAGAACATAGTGACTGTGCCTCATGCTGACCTAATCTACAGGATTTTTAATGGTCAAGAGTTTAATTTGGGTGAGATTATTTTTGGGAGTGTAGTTCAGTTTGCTGAGAAAGAACTTCCTTCTGACCTTCCTTTTCCGTGCTTAATTACTGGATTATGCTTGAAACAAGGGGTGGACATTCTTATGTATGATAGGACAGTTGAAAAGATTGAACCATTTAATATACAACCTGTGTTAGAATGTACCACAAGGACTGTAGATCTGCCTGTAGCATTCCCTGATGATCCAGTGATTGATGCACAAGATGTTGATGAAGATGAACCTGTTGATGCTACTGAAGATGTGCGTACATCACCAGTGTGGACCAAGTAAAGGTACTCTCTGATGAAATAAATTTTTTGGAAAGGTGGATGCTCAACACAAGGGTACAGTTCAAGGAAGTATCTGCAAGAAGGAACAAATTGTTGGCGGCAAGGGATGAGCTTTCTGGTCAAAAAGGGGGAGCTAGCTCAAGTCGTGTTTATGAAGAAGTAAGTCATGAATTCAGGTGGGAACTGCTTGCGAAGACTCAAGCTGAAATGGAAGAGAATCCAAATCTGAACTGGAGCAGAACCTTTAACTGAATGGGGTTCTTCAGTTTTTATGATGTGTTTTAAAACAATTTTAATTTCGTGTTTTTAGGAACAATGGTGATGTTTACTTTGTTTTGCTTTTGGTTTGTTTTGGGTATTTTGGACATGCTTGAACATGGTTGTTTATGGTTTTTAGTAGCTAGTGTTTAGGGGGAGCATTCGAGCTCTCCATTTCATATCTTGTGATTGTTTATCTTTAGCTTATATTGTGTTTAAAATATGTTGTGCTTGAGGTTTGTTTTTTAAAAGAAAGCAACAAAATAGGGGGAGATTGAAAGAGTGATAGCATCACACTTGGCCAAGTCAAAGATGTTGACTTAATTATGTTTTGTTACTTTCTTTGTATTTAAATTAAGTAAATATTATGTTTATTATTTTTATATTTACTAACCTATTAACCGAATTTTATTATGTTTTAGTATTATTTTTGGTCATTTTATAGGACTCTCATATCTTGGAAAGGAGTCTAAAGAGATAAAGATGCTTAGATGATATAAAGGGATAATGAAGATTGGAATGAAGAGATAATGATCAAGGCTTCTGTTATCCATCTGAGAAGGCTCCTTTACTATAAATATGAAGACCATAACTCAGTTGCAACACACGGTTTTTATACACTCCGAAAGGCTGAGGGATTACAAGCTTGAGAGGAGTGTTTTATTGTGAGAGTTCTTTTGGTTATTTTGTTATTCTCTTAGTTTACTTTTTGTAACCGGTCAATAAATTATTTTAATAAGAGAATTTTATTGTCTACAGCATATTGCTGTAGATAAGTGTTTAAACCCTTTGTTTATTTCCTTTTTTATTAATTATTTCGCTGCATTTCTCTGTTGTGCTAGTGCTGATGCAATAGCATCAGGACTCACATCAGCAAGTTTCGTGTTCCTGTGCACCTCCTAGCCGCTCCATTTCTTTCACACTCCCTTATATATTCTCCGTTTCTGATCTGAACCATGATGACTACGTACGCTCATCGTTTTATCCATTTAAGAAAATTTGCATACTTTAAAAAAATGCCAAAATTTTTAATAATAATAATAATATTTTGAAATTATTACCAAAAAACTTTAACTCTAATAAACGATTATATCTTTCTATATGCAAGATTTACCCAATTTATAGATAAAATAAAGAATAAAATTTAAATGTCATAAATGAAATAGTAGACAAAATAATTCAGGTCTAAGATGACTTTTAACTTGGATTAGTACTAGTACTCCCTCCGTCCCCTTACAATCCCTTACAAGCAAAACAATTACTATTTGCACGAAAAGTAAGAAAATATTAATAAATTAGGTATTGTAAGTATAAAAATTGAGGTAAAAGATAGAAAGTGGGGTACTAGAAAATAATAATTGAATTGTTATTGTGAATATGACATGTGTGTTTCATTAATATAAAAAAAAATCATTTTAAAAAGTGTATAGTTTGTAATGGGATACCCATGAGGAAAGTCTGCAATTTGTAATGGGACGGATGGAGTACTTAATTCTCAAAATCTTACACCATATTTTCAAAGTTTATTTTTTATTTTTATTTTTTTGGAGCAATACTATCTTTTGAAAGTTATGTTTTGAAATAAATTAGGGATCAAAATGTCAATATTCTATACAAAGGGGCATCAGTTTGTATATTCCTACCGAGTACCCCACCGTTCTTTTCTTAAGACTAATAGTCATTTGCCTGTAACATTAGTCCACAAGCACACTGTAATTAATTAATAAAAAAAAGTGAATTCTCCCCTTTTAATTAATTTAAGATAGTACTCCCTTTTCCCGCAATTTTTTTTTTCCAAATAAGTATTGCAATTGTACAAATAATTAATACTCCCTCCATCCCGCTATAACGTGTGCACTTACTATTTGCACGCAAATTAAGAAGAAAATTAGTGGAGTAAGTGTTATGAGTATGAAAAGTGAGATTAGAGAGAGAAAGTGGAATATGAAATATTGAGTTGATTGATGTTGTGAGTATAAAAGTAAAGTATAAGAGAGAATTATTGGGTGAAATAGTAAATATTATTTGCTATTTTAGGAAGTGTACATCCAATGAAGAAAGTGTGTAGCTTGTAGCGGGACGGAGGGAGTATTAGTTTAATTTTATCACGATACAAGTATTATAATATAATTAATAACATTTTTTTAATTTTTTTTAACAGATCAATTGTAGTACTTAATATGAATGAATTCTATCTTTTACTATAGATTAAATTAATTTAACTCACCAACATGAAATATTTCAAACTGTTGGATGGATATGATGGCTTTAATAATACTTCTTCATATGTCCTACAATATAATAAATATAAGAGGCTTTGATCAATTAGTTTCCCGTTCAAATAAAAATTAATTTTAAGGAATAATATTATTAAAACAGTCAAAAAGTCCTTCAATTTTTTTGGATCAAATTGCCCCTCATACCTACCTCTCTCTCTCTCTCTCTCTCTCTCTCTCTCTCTCTCTCTCTCGTGAAGTCACAAAGGACGCTGAGAGTCCAGCGCCTTGCCTGCTTTCTTTCTCTCTCCTTTTCTCTTTTTTTTTTTTTCCTCTTAAATTTTTAAAATGCAATATCTCAAAATCTAAAAGTCGAAAAAATTATCTGAAACCACTGTTTTAATCACATCGCCAAGACGAATCAAACAAGTTTACTCATCATATATTTCAAATTAAATAAATAAAATAAAATTATTTTTCAACAAATGTGAAATAGATTTCACCGTTGTTCTATAAAAGAATGACATAAAACAGTAAAATCTATCACACAATTATGCACAATAACTGAGAAAGTGACCTCACAATCATAACTGAGAAATTGACCTCACAGTTGTGCACAAATATTCATGAATAATGAATAACTAAGAAATTGACCTCACAGTTCTCAGTTTAGAAAGGTAAAAACCAAACAATTTCACATTCATAAATAAATGTGAAACTGACCGCACAGTTTTAGAAGTGTGAAAAACATTTCACAGTTATTCACATAACAACCAACAACTGTAAAATAGACCTCACTGTTGTTCTATAAAAGAATGACATAAAAACAGAGAAATCTATCACACAGTTATGCACAATAACTGAGAAAGTGACCTCAACAATCATAACTGAGAAATTAACCTCACAGTTGTGCACAAACATTCATGAATAACAGATAAATAATGGGTCGACCAAACATACTAAGTACCAAATTAACTGTGAAATTGACCTCACAATTTCAGTTTAGAAAGGTCAAAAACCAAACCATTTCACATTCATAAATAACTGTGAAACTGACATCACAATTTTAGAAGTGTGAAAAACATTTCATAGTTATTCACATCATAACCAACAACTGTGAAATGGACTTCACTGTTATTCTATAAAAGAATGATAAAAACAGTGAAATCTATCACACAATTATGCACAATAACTGAGAAATTGACCTCAACAATCATAACTGAGAAATTGACCTCACAGTTGTGCACAAACAATCATGAATAACAGATAAATAACGGGTAAACCAGACATACTAAGTAGCAAAATAACTATGAAATTGACCTCACAGTTCTCAGTTTAAAAAGGTCAAAAACCAAACTATTTCACTTTCATAAATAACTCTAAAACAGAACTCTCAGTTTTAGAAGAATACAAGTTTGACGGTAGAACATAAACTCCACTATCACTTTTTTCTAGCTGCACTAGTTCTTCCACTGCAATCTCAGCTAGTTCAATCTGTCCATGACTCTTGCAAGTATTCAATAATGCCCTCCATGCTATAGCTTCTTCAGAGCGGGTACAAGAACTAGGCATTATCTGGATAATATTCATTGCTTCTTCTATGTTACCAAAATGGAACCATATTTTAAGTAGAAATTGCAATGTAGTCAACGAAAAATATCTATGAATCCTAATGAGAACATCCAAAATGGTACAAATGAAGCATAACAAGTGCTCTCAACATTTCAAACTTTCATACTACTTTGGAGAGTCTAAAAACAAGGAAAACTAGATGAAAAGAACATACAGACCGAGCACAAAACTGGTGAAAAGCTTATTGCTTCTTTGAGACACCAATGGTTTTTCCTCTGCGTCCGGTGGTCTTGGTATGTTGCCCACGCACTCGGAGACCCCAGTAGTGACGAAGCCCACAATGGTTCCTGACAAGTAGTATAAAAAATTGTGTGAGGCTCAAAGATGGAAGTAAAAGTCATTCATGTATTACACATACTCCGTCCGCCATCAAGATGATCTCATTTGCCATTTTTGTTTGTCCAAAAAAGATGGTCTAATTTCCGAAATTGTTAAATCAAAATAGGTTGTTAGAATGTTTGAATAGTCAAATGGGACTATCATTATGGGATGGAGGGTGTAATATGAATGAGAATACGTTTACGGAAACCTACATCAAACGAACAAAAAAGGCTACCTGATCTTCTTAAGACGCTCAAGATCATCCCTGAGCTTCATGTCCAAAGCATTGGAAGTAACATGAGAATATTTGCCATCTTTATAATCGTTCTTCCTGTTCAGAAACCTGTCAGGGATTTTGAATTGACGAGGATTCGCAACAATCGTCATCAAGATGTCAATCTCAGCATTTGAGAGTTCACTGGCCCAGCAAATATCATCAATAAAACCAATTTAGAGGTTACGATATAAAATAAAAGAACCAATCAAGAACTCAGAAAAACCAACTGCAAGTGATTAGTTAGGAAAATAAAAAATAAAATGAATTTAAGGTTAAGAAATGGTAAACCAACTGCAAGTGATTAGTTAGGACATGTATTCAATCTGTCCATGACTCTTGCAAGTATCATTGCTTCTTCTATGTTACCAAAACCCCAAACCCCTCTATCCTTCAATGGTGCGTCATCGAAAACCAATCTAGCTGTCTCAACATATCCTTGTTTAGCATACCCAGAAATCAACACTGTCCACGACACAACAAAATGATACACAATTTCATCAAACACCTTCTGTGCAGCTTCCATGTTATCAAAAGCAGAGTACATCAAAATCAAAGTATTACCCACCAAAATATAAAACAAGAACCCAAATATCAACCAATATGTGGGATTCAAATCCCAGTAGCAATTCATCAACTTAAGTCGTAACTTTACAAGCAGAAGAAAAAGGGAAATCTTTAAACCCTTGATTTTTTATTTTTCTTTACCACAAAGCTAAAGAAAAAAAAACTACTAATCAATTGAACCCAAAAAAGAAAATCAGCCAAAACCCAATTAGACCATTATTAGTTCAGTCGGATAAATCAAGCAGCACCCATTAAACAACAAGTGATTGGAGGTCACGATATGAAATAAAAGAACCAATCAAGAACTCAGAAAAACCAACTGCAAGTGATTAGTTAGGAAAATAAAAAATAAAATGAATTTAAGGTTAAGAAATGGTAAACCAACTGCATGTGATTAGTTAGGACAAGTATTCAATCTGTCCATGACTCTTGCAAGTATCATTGCTTCTTCTACGTTACCAAAACCCCAAACCCCTCTATCCTTCAATGTGCGTCATCGAAAACCAATCTAGCTGTCTCAACATATCCTTGTTTAGCATACCCAGAAATTAACACTGTCCACGACACAAAAAAATGATACACAATTTCATCAAACACCTTCTGTGCAGCTTCCATGTTATCAAAAGCAGAGTACATCAAAATTAAAGTATTACCCACAAAAATATAAAACAAGAACCCGAATATCAACCAGTATGTGGGATTCAAATTCCAGTAGCGATTCATCAACTTAAGTCGTAACTTTACAAGCAGAAGAAAAAGGGAAATCTTTAAACCCTTGATTTTTTATTTTTCTTTACCACAAAGCTAATGAAAAAAAAACTACTAATCAATTGAACCCAAAAAAGAAAATCAGCCAAAACCCAATTAGACCATTATTAGTTCAGTCGGATAAATCAAGCAGCACCCATTAAACAACAAGTGATTAGAGGTCACGATATGAAATAAAAGAACCAATCAAGAACTCAGAAAAACCAACTGCAAGTGATTAGTTAGGAAAATAAAAAATAAAATGAATTTAAGGTTAAGAAATGGTAAACCAACTGCAAGTGATTAGTTAGGACAAGTATTCAATTTGTCCATGACTCTTGCAAGTATCATTGCTTCTTCTATGTTACCAAAACCCCAAACCCCTCTATCCTTCAATGGTGCGTCATCGAAAACCAATCTAGTTGTCTCAACATATCCTTGTTTAGCATACCCAGAAATCAACACTATCCACGACACAACAAAATGATACACAATTTCATCAAACACCTTCTGTGCAACTTAAGTCGTAACTTTACAAGCAGAAGAAAAAGGGAAATCTTTAAACCCTTGATTTTTTTTACCGCAAAGCTAATGAAAAAAAAAACTACTAATCAATTGAACCCAAAAAAGAAAATCAGCCAAAACCCAATTAGACCATTATTAGTTCAGTCGGATAAATCAAGCAGCACCCATTAAACAACAAGAATTACACAATACTGGCATTAAGTTGAAAATAAGCAAGAAAAGGAAAGAGAAACAGACGGAAGCTCTTCTTTGTTCGGCAGCAACAGCAAGTGCAAAGGCAACCAGATCAAGCACAAACACAACCACCAATAATAGAGTTAACGCCGTGCCCAATGAATCTGAACTCAAAATGCAAGGAATCCCTTGGGCTTTTAAGGATGAAGATGATTCGGAGATTGATACAATACATCGATTGAATTGAATCACTTGGATTTTTGAAGATGAAGATGATTCGGAGATTGATGAAGACGACGATCGCCATCAAAATCATTCTTCGTTGCCGCCGAACAGAATTGCGATTAGAGAGAGAAAGGGAGTTGCGCATCGAGAGAGTAAGAATGACAGTTTTGGACATTTAAATTGTTATAAACAGGGCGAGGACTCTACGCTTTTTTTGATTTCAACTCTTGGATCCTAAAGTAGAATTCGAAATGTACTGTTTTTATTGGTAAATTCCGCCCTATCTCAAGGTATTATTGGTAAAAATCCCTTTTTCTTTTTGTTTCATCACAAAACAAGTTCATGTGTCTTCTTTTCTTATAAATTGTAAGGAATCGAGCTCGAAAATCTGACCTGCTACCTAATAATCACATACTGATCATTGAGCAGAAACAATTTGGGTCCAAGTGGCTTATTTGAGGCTCAACAAAAAGTACAAGAATGTTATTGATGCTTAATAATAATTTTGTGAGATTATAAATAATTAACACACTAAATTTTCACACCTAGCTGATGTGGGATGGAACATTACACAAATACTATACAAACAAAAAGTCCAACTTAGTTGCTTAGAGAAGTAGAGTAGTATGATAATGGGAGGGATTGGGATTGGGATTGTTGTAGGATTAATTTTGGATATTGATTTGTTGTGATTTAATATGTAATATGTAGTGGGGGTGTTCACGTTTCGGATTGGTTCGATTTTTATCAAAATTTTAGAAAAACAGGATCGAACCAATAATTCAATTTTGTAAAAATTTAGGATGAGGAGAAGACCATTACATTATATGACCGGTTCCATTGGTCCCGTTCTAATGGTGCAGTTCCGATCCGATTCCGTCGATTTTACAATTTACAATATACTATAATTTTTTACAATAACAAAAACAAAAATTCAAATAAATATTATAACTAATTACATCAACAAAATAATAAATGAACAAAATGTCACAAATACTTAATATACAAACCACAACATAAAGACCATTAAACATTAATTGTTCACCTTCAAAATTAACCATAAAAATAGAATAAAAATGAAAACTAAAAGCTAAAGATTGCAACATCAAGTTGACTGTGGCACCTTTAAGTTCCAACTTTGCAACACGATTATTTGTTTCATAAAAAAAAAAAAAAAAAAAAAGAAATAGAAATCAATGGTGATACAAAAAAGAAAAAAAAATACACATTTATATATAAAGTTGTAAATGAGCTAAAAAAATTAGAAATCAATGGTTATCTTGCCTCTCAACTAAGTACTATTAATAAGGTTAAATGTGGATTATTTTCAATTTAGTTCAATCAACTAAGAAACTCAAATCAAATTTCAATTCAGTTCAATCAAATGACTTCAACTAGTCAGAATCCGAGTCCAGCAATTAATTTATTTTAAAAAAACTTCGTTAAATGTGGATTATTGTCAAACAACCCTAATAACGAAGAAAGCAAAAACAAAAGTAAAAATAAAAATAAAAGAAAAATAAAAATAAATCTATATTACAGAAACTAATTCAAAATTAATGTTCAACTGTCAAACAATAATAAATTACATAAACTAGTGAAATTAACTTGATAATCTGTAATCAAACAACAACAACAAAATCTCACACCTATATTCAATTCAATTCAATTAATTGACTACAACTAATCAGAAACCAAGTTAAACAATTAATTTCCTTGAAAAATACCCTTAAAAGTTAAAATAATCATAATATAATGTAAAACAACCCTAAATTACAGAAACTATACTAATTCATCTAGTTCAAGAAAACACCTTATAAGTTATGGAGTATAATATATATATATATATATACTCCCTCCGTCCCAGAACAATGTTCACATACACTGTTTGCACATGTTTTAAGGAGGGAGTATTATATTGAAAGTGTTGTGAGTGTGAAAATAAAATAGTGAGTAGAGAGAATAGTAAATTATAATGGTGTTGTGAGTATTAAAATAATGTAGGAGAGAGAATGAGTGGAGGGAATAGTAAAGATTCCTTTCCATTTTAGGTAAGTTTTAAATGTGTGAAGTAAGTTTTGGGACGCCCAAAAGGGAAAGTGTGAAGATTGTTCTGGGACGGAGGGAGTATATATATATATATATATATATATATATATATATATATATATTGTAATCGGTCTGGTTTCGATACAAAATCGTGTATATTTTTTTCAAAACAAGAAGCAGACCAAATAATCAATTTCATAAAAATTTGGAATCAGGACTAGACCAATATTATTGGTTAGGTCCAGTTTTTACTGTACTGGTCTGGTTGTATTGGTTCAGTCCAATTTCACGAATTTTTTGTACAACCCTGATATATAGGACTTAAAAAATTTGCAACAGTTGTGGCAATGGAACTACCATCTATAGCAGCAGTCCTCTTCCTATTAAGAGGGTTCCTAATGAAAACAAGGTGAAATAGGAATTCAGAGCCTATTTATAGTTTGATTGCATGAAAGAAAGTCAGATTCAACCATAAATATAATTTAAGAGGGATCTAAAAAAATACATTTAGGCTACGTTTTATTTGGGAAAAAATATTTTTGAAAAATATTTTCCTCATTTTCAGTGTTTGATAACCATCGGAAAAGATTTTTCGATCAATTGAAAATAGGCTTAATTCCTGATGACGCCACAACTTTTGGGGTCTGACAATGATGAATAACTAGCTTGACTGAACATTGTACCTATATCACAACATAAACAAATAATCACCGTTAGACACCAAGCCGGAGTTGATTTCGGCTCAGGGCCTCAGATATAAGAGTAAGTGTTTGTTTCAAACCTTAACGGTTCTTTTAATACCGCAAGTGCACGGGCTATAATAGTATAGCGAATGCAAGTAAGGGTCGATCCAACAAGGACATGGTTTACTTTGGAAAATATTTATTTTTACAGAATTTATGAAAATAAAATTGGGAGAAATTCGTTTTGGTTTAAGAAAATAAATAGAACATACACATAATACTTTAGTTGAATTCTTATAAGATGAAACATTCCTGGGATTGGAAATAAAACAATATGTAGTCAATAAGTAAATCAATTTTATAGAAAATATAATTCAAATCATTAATCAAGGATGATATGCTAAATTATGCATTACTTGTCAATCGAAGGCTTTGCACGCGTATTCTCTACTATTCATGCCCTATCTCTCGATGGTCCATGTATAGCAAGAATCCATTAAGTTTATAAAAATCAACGTATTTACTACTGAAGAACCATCCCTAGGCCATTAAACTACATCTTGTAATTAATGGAGTCTAGTTTGTTTTATATGGTTCCATTAACCAAGATTCTTCCGCGGGTTACTTCTCTTGGTTAACTGAATTCATACAGAATATGGTCGACTCATATTTGTAAGCGTGACAAAATGATATAAAAGAATTGATTATGAAATGGTAAACAAGATTTTAAACACTTGATTTAAATGAGAAGACTACATAATGTCGAGTTTCCAACCCCAAGAATTGGAGGATTACTCACTAGACATTATTGAAACAAGCATAAAGATGTAATAAGATAACATATAAATAAAGATTGGAGTAAGAAGACTTATGCTTGTAAAGGGTAAAAAGGAGAGGCTGAAAGTAAACTTTGGTATATTATTGCTTCAATCTTCGAGAGTACTTCAAGAACAATTGATAATCCTTGGAGTAGTGTATACAAATCTATTGCTAGAGTATGAATAAGTAATCTTCTGTCTATTCTAGATAATTTCAGATATCCTAAACTGAGTACAAAGGGGTCTTTATATAGGCATTTGGCTTGAGCGGTGTAACTCTTCAAAAAGGCACTATTTGGCTGATCAGGAGGGTGCTCGGTCGAGGCAAGGGAAGTGCTCGGCCGAGCAAGGCAGTCTTCAGCAAGCAACCTTCTGTCCCTTCATGCTCGACCGAGGCAAGGAGGTGCTCGGCCGAGCAGCAGCTCCTTGACTGGTCATCAGCATTTTTCATTTCCGGTCCCTCTATTTTCAAGGCTTTTGCTCTGAACCCTTTATACTTCATAAAATGTCCTAAAAACCTATAAAATTACACAAAATACCAACTAAGCATAAAATCGAAGATATATGATAAAAAGAGGCTAAATTATACTTAATTGGTATTAAAATTAAAGTAAATAATACAATAAAAACACTATAAATGTCTATAAAAAAACCATTTATCAACTCCCCCAAACTTAAACCTTGCTTGTCCCTAGGCAAGTTTGAGATAAAAATAGATAGAAGTAAACAGCAAAAAGAAAGATAAAAATAAATAAGTGGTTCCCTTTCTTTCAGATTTTTAATGGTAGTTAAAGATGTTGCCTTTAAGAAAATCATTTTCAACATTGATTCATATTTTTCAAAATTTTTGAAAATATTTTCTAAAAAAGTCCTTCTAATGTATATTGGAAAATAGATAAAAGAACTATAAATTAATCTTTACGTAAATAAATGCCTTTCTAAACAAGATTTTGGAAATGTAGGAGCTTGGAACTGAAAAAGATTTTTAAGATGAGAAAGATTTGTTTATGCTACTTTTAAGGACTTAAAATGATGATTTTCACTTAAGAAAGACACTTTTAGGGATTTTAGCACAACATTCTCGGATCACAATTTGATGGACGTATTAATGAAAGTGGGAAAGAAGGGGTCAAGGCTAGCATTTTTTTTAAAAAGATGATACAAGCTTTTGAAATGCTATCACACCTTGCTTCTTTATTGTCTCACTCTAATAATTATTTATTCATTTGAGTGGTGATTTTTATTGAAGCGAGGCGTGTTCATTTTTATGCTAACTAGCCTTGAAGATGAAATGGAGGTAAAAGTGATCCAATAAATGGTGCATAAAGAGATGAGTGTCTTTTCGAAAATGAAATTCAAAAGATGAAAGTCCCGGAGTGCAAAAAATAATCTTTTGAAAACAAAGACAGTATCCAATGCTCCAACTTTTCACAAAATAATGCTTTTTAGAGCAATTTTATTTATACTATATTAATTTATAACTATTTCATCTTATTTTCTAATATACCTTTAAATTTATTTTCTAGGAAATGCTTTCAAACTTTTTGAAAAAACATGAATCAAGAAATTTGAAACTGATTTTTAAAGGTAATAAATATAAGCTTTTTAATGCTTAGAACACTTTATCATCATAGGATTTTTTTTCTGAAAGATGTACTAATAAGAAAATGAAATCCTCACCCACACTTGAAGCAAACGTTGTCCTCAATATTTTAAAGACAATAAAAAGAAGGGGGAAGGGGTAAACTTACAGGAATGGCGGCGGTGATGGATTTCCGAGTATTATTGAGGCTGTTACTTCAATTGGATCGCCGACTACATAGTGTTTAAGTCTTTGTCCATTGAATTTAAGTTCTCCCCTTGACTCACTCAAAATTATGATGGCCCCGTACGGATATACTTTCTTGACTTGATACGGTCCTGACCACCTTGACATTAGTTTTTCGGGAAAGAGTTTTAACCGAGAATTAAATAATAAAACCATATCTCCTTCCTTGAACTCCCTTCTCATTATATGAGCATCATGCCATCTTTTCATTTTTCCTTGTAGAGTTTAGCACTTTCATATGCTTCGTGTCGGAGCTCCTCAAGCTCTTGTAATTGTAACCTTCTCTTTTCGTCGGCGGTTTTCATGTCATAATTAAGGGCTTTTATGGCCTAATAAGTTTTATGTTCAAGTTCCACCTGTAGATGACAAGGTTTTCCATATACAAGTCGGAAGGGTGTGGTGTCGATAGGTGTTTTAAAGGAGGTGAGGTATTCCCATAAATCATCATTCAACTTTATTGACCAATCCTTACGCGAACTAGTGACCGTCTTTTCAAGGATTCATTTTATCTCCCGGTTTGAAACCTCTACTTGTCCACTTGTTTGTGGGTGGTATCCGGTGTCCATTTTATGATAGACACCATATTTCTTCAATAGAGCTTCATGACGACCTTTGAGTCCTTTGTTGGAGATGCAACGGCCTCAACCCATTTTGAGACATAGTCCACCGCTACTAAAATATAATTGTTGTTGTAGGATGTAGGAAATGGTCCCATAAAATCTATGCCCCAAACATCAAAGATCTCAACCTCTAGTATGTTGTTTAGAGGCATTTCATTCCTTCTTGAGATGTTACCGGTTCGTTGGCAACGATCACAAGAGAGAATAAAATTTCGAGTGTCTTTGAAAAGAGTAGGCCAAAAGAAACCTGATTGTAGAACTTTGGCGGCGGTTTTTGTTGTGCTTGCATGCCCAGCGAAGGGAGAAGAGTGAAAATGATGAAGTATGTTCCTCACCTCTTCGTTAGGCACACATCACCTAATTATACCATCCGCGCATTTCTTAAAAAAAGGTGGATCTTCCTAAAAATAGTTATTTACCTTCGAGAAGAATTTCTTCTTTTGTTGATAGCTCATTTATGGAGGTAGAACTCTACATGCCAAATAGTTTACGATGTCTGCAAAACAAGGTGCTTCCATGGTTTTTATAGCAAGTAGATGATCATCCAGAAATGAGTCATCAATGGGAAGTTTTATTTCACCGGAGTCTTCCTCATCCTTGGTGAGCCGTGATAGATGATCAGCTACCAAATTCTCCATTCCCTTTTTATCACGGATCTCAATATCGAATTCTTGAAGAAGAAGGACCCATCGGATAACTCTTGGTTTGGCTTCCTTCTTAGTCAACAAATATTTTATTTCCACATGATCCGTGTATATGATGACTTTAGATCCCACTAAATATGACCGGAACTTATCAATTGCAAATACCACGGCCAAAAGCTCCTTTTCTGTTGTGGCATAATTGACTTGTGCCTCATCAAGTGTCCGTATTGCATAGTATATGGCATGCAACTTTTTTATCCTTCCGTTCCCCTAAAACTGCCCCTACCGCAAAATCACTTGCATCGCACATTATTTTGAAAAGGAGGTTCCAATCTGGTGATTGTACGATAGGAGCGGATACCAATGCATCCTTTAACCTGTTGAAAGCTTCAAGACAAAAATTATCGAACAAAAATGGAGCATCTTTCATTAGTAGATTAGTTAATGGTTTAGAAATTTTTGAAAATCATTTATAAAACACCGGTAAAACTGACATGTCCCAAAAAGCTTCTCACACCCTTAACGTTAGTGGGTAGAGGTAATTTTTCAATAACTTCAACCTTTGCCCTATCTACTTCAATTCCCTTCTCGAACACCATATGCCTAAGAACAATTCCCTCATTGACCATAAAATGACACTTTTCCCAGTTAAGTACAAGATTGACCTCTTCACAATGTTGCAAAACTTTTGACAAATTTTGTAAGCAATCATCAAATGAACAACCATAAACTGAAAAATCATCCATAAAAACCTCCATTATATTTTCTATAAAATCATAAAATATGGACATCATGCAACGTTGAAAAGTGGCGGGAGCATTACAAAGTTCGAATGGCATTCTCCTATAAGCGAAAGTGCCATATGGACAAGTGAAAGTAGTTTTCTCTTGGTCACTTGGATAGATGAGTGTTTTAAAGAATCCAGAGTATCCATCCAAGTAACAAAAATAAGAATGTCTAGCAAATCTTTCTAGCATTTGATCTATAAAGGGAAGGGGACAATGATCTTTTCGGGTGGCCTTGTTTAATTTTCTATAATCAATGCACATATGTCATCCCGTGACGGTTCTAGTTGGGATTAATTCATCCCTTTCATTTCGGATGACCGTCATTCCTCCCTTTTTAGGGACTACTTTTTTAACAACTCTTTCATGTTAGGATTAAGCCTTCTTTGATGTTCTATGGAGGTTTTATGATCCTCCTCTAAGTCAATCCTATGCATGCAAATCTTAGGGTGAATTCCTTTTAAGTCATCAATTGTATACCCAATGGATTTTTGGTGCAATCTAAGTTCTCTTAATAACTTTTCAGTCTCAAGAGGACTTAAATTGTCACGACCCTAATCCTAGGCACCATTTTAAGCATGTTGAGCACGTGGGGGTGGGGTGCGTGGCATCTCCTTTATGCATTTCATGCTATTTGTTAGTTTTAGGTGTTCATTTTGATATTTGATAACTTATTTGATCTTGAGGATGTTAATAAATTATTTTAATTAGTTAATGTCTAAATGGAATAAATAGGAAAATTGTAGTTGAAATATGAATCGTTGAAATTTAATAAATAAATGTATTAAGTTATTGAGGTGCTAATGTGTCATAGTGGAAACCTAAGGAAAGTTAATTGTGGTAATTAAAGCCTTGAGGAGCTAAAATGTAACTTGGTTAATGTTTATCCTTTGTTTAATTTCCATGGGAAGCTTCATTTTATTAAAACCTCAGCCTTGTTTCCTCTGTTTCAAGAAATGATCCAAACCCTAGATTTTCCTTCCAAAATTCATATGAAATTCAATCCTTGTTCGTTTCTTGATCCGCCTTCATATTAATGTTCGTGAAGCCGAGGGGATCGCGTCTATCTGGATAAAGTTTTTCTTATTTTCGAATAATTTTGGTAAGTTATTATGGTTTCCTTCAATTATTGCTCATTCCATATTTAGTGTTGATATTAGTGTGTATAAATGGTTCTTTGTATTTTTGGAACATTTTTATTTGAGTTGGAATTGTAGTGGAAGGATATGAACTGAGTTTGGTTATAGTGTTGTGGTTTAGTTGAAGGGATGGTAGTATAATTGAGGTTAAGATGTTAATGGTTTAAATGGAAGTGTTGTATGTAGATTTTGTCCATTTTACTTGGGTTAGAATGTGAGAAAATGGTTTGGAATGATTTTTGCTGAAGTTTTGGTTGTGTATTGTTGGTTTGAAGTAGAAGGAAAGGAGTATACAACATTGGTTTGGCCCTTGCTGATGTTTCAGCTACTCGGCTAATTTCTGCTGAAGGGCACATGTCGTGCCCTGTGACACGAGTCGTGCCATGCAATCATCCCTAGTCGTGCCTTGGGGTGGACGACTGTATCAAGCTGTGTGTTAAGGGGGGACGAGTCGTGCCCTGTGGGACGAGTCGTGCCCTGCCCTGTTTCCCCTGAACAAGTTTTCAAACTATTAAAACCTAATCTACCTCGTATATCTTTAAACCCCTTTTGACTCTAATCCTAGTAAAACATATGAGCTTTACAATGATGTCTTAACTTGTCAAAAAGGATATTAGGAAGATACTTAAATATTGGCTTGAAAATGGTTGAAAGGAATTATGGAAACTTAACCAAAGTTGTTCAAAACTTGGTAATTCAATCTTGAACCTTTACAAAGGGTACTCAATGTTGTGTAATGAATATGTAGGGCTTGCTTGTGATACATTGTGCCTATACTTGGTTACATATTCATGGTTTGTTGTCAAATAGTGTATGAAATATATGTTGCACTATTGTATTGGTTTGAACATGAGTATGGATACCATGTTGTTGATTTGATATCCCTATGGTGGATTTATTTTCAAGTATCTATTATTGTGAATGTGGTACCCAAGATCGCGGCGCTTTTTGCTTTGTTTTTGAACCGCTTTCTAGTGTAAGAGGTCACTGCCTCACATCGGTTTGAAGACATCCGGTTTAAATTGAAAAACGGAGTCGCCACACCATTTTGATTTCCTCAAAACTTTGAAAAAAAGGATTAGGGTCCGGAGGTTAAGTTACCCATTGGAAAGAACGTTTGGCGTTCACCCAAGGAGCCTTGCCGTAGCAAGTCTTCCAAGATCTGACTTTCGTGCTTGCCTTTTGTTCTTTCGTGTGTGGGATGCGTTTTGATAAAAAGGGGGGATGTGCCAAGTGGTCTTCCAGATGTATAAACCATGAGTTGGTTATCGCTCGGGATTCCTTGGATTTTGATATGTTCGGGACTTTGATCCCGTACTCATCTTAGACTTATGACCATCATTATGAGATCTTGGGTCACATGTGATCGGAATAGGGACACCTCTTTTTATAGTCCAAGAATGAGAATCGTTAGAAAGGAAGGACCTTTGCCCATCAATCCTACACCTTGAGAAGATTTGAGCTTGATAGGGACATTTGTGCTCATATCAAGTGATGATTGGAGATGTGGGGGCTCAAGTTCATCCTTTCTAAAGGGATTTCCGACTATGGCATCTTTATATGGAGGAAATGATATAAAGATATGACCTTTACACCATTACACCCCAAGAGATGCTTCAAGTACCAGAGGGGACTAAGGGGAGGGGTATAAAGATTGGATCTTTATACTCATCCTATGCCTTTTTGTGCCTTAGGAAGGTCACTAGGCAATCCTTGGAGAGTGATCCAACCATGAGGGACATGGGGAAATGCATTTTTAAAGTAAAGATGACATTTTTATGCAAACATGTGTAAGGAACACTATGCAAGCTAGGACTAGGAATGTAAAGGGTGGACCTTTATGGCTTTCCTATGTCCTTTAAGAACCATTTAGGTTGACAATCCTTGGAAGCAAGGTCTATGGGAAGGGGATGACATTTATATGAATAAAGATGACATTTTTAATGTTAAGATGACATTTTTATATGGAAAAGATGACATTTTCAAATCATTATGTCAGAGATCCACCCTAGAACAAGCTATTTGTGGTCTTATTTTTCATCCTTGGGATGGATCCTCCATGAATCCCATGTGATAGGGGAATGGGGGGGGGTGTTATGAACTACATAGTAAAGACTTGATTTTTATGGCAAGAAATCACATATAAAGCAAGTAAATAGCAATATAAATGGCAAGGAGCAATATAACAAGAATAACAAGTATATTTTAAAGAGAAGAGGAGGAGAGGTTACCAATGGTGGTGTCCCTCTATCTCCCTTGAAGGTTTCCTAAGTAAGGAGCAACTTTGTAGGGATTTTGGAGAGGAGGGAGGTAATTTTGGGAGGTTTCAGGTTTCTGGAAATTCGTGGTTCTATTTTGGCAGAGTAATGGTGCCAAAATTGTCCTTCAAAATGAATAGAGGAGGCCTCTATTTATAGGCAGATTTGTGCTTCCTAATGAAGCCGTGCGACTGTAACCCTTGGCTAATGAAGCCGTGCAGACTTATTCATTAGTGACTCAACTTATTTCTAGAACCATGCAAGGTGGCATTCTAGAAGCTCTTTCCAACAAGTGACTACGTGGAATTTTAATTCCTAACAAGTCCTTTGCCCCTCGAAAGGTTTGGGAAAGTTCCCAAGTTGCTCCTGAACTTTAGGAAAGTCCGGGGAATTGCCGGGAAACTTAACCGGAAGGCATGAGCCAGATTTGGGTACTTACAGAAGCCCCTCGGCAACGTCACTTGCAGGGAGAGTGGGGTTGTCGATAAAAAAGGATCCAATCTGGTGAACTGGCGAGATGGATTGGGCGACCAAGGTGGTCGAGTGGCTGAACCTTTGGAAGGCTACCTACGTATCCCGGGTGGGAATCAAGCCAGATCGTAGTTCGAAAAAGATCCGCTGGGAAAGGGGTGTCATATGTGATGAATTGGCTGAACCTAAAGTAGGCTACCTACGTATCCCGAAGGAATCAAGCCAGGTCATAGTTCGGGATCCACTGGGGAATGTCGAAGAGAAACTGGTCCCTTGCATAGGGAAATGGAAGGAAAGTGACCTAGGAGGTCAAATGGCTGATCCTACTGGGGATATGCCAGATGAAGGAAGTGACCAATGTGGTCGAATATCTGGACCTTTATGAGGGGCTACTTCACCACTGAGGAGTGATGAATGAAAAGGGTGACCTTTGCGGTCGGATGGCTGGACCTTTATGAAAGGCTCATGCACCACTGAGGAGTGATGAATGAAAAGGGTGACCTTTGCGGTCGGATGGCTGGACCTTTATGAAAGGCTCATGCACCACTGAGGAGTGATGAATGAAAAGGGTGACCTTTGCGGCCGGATGGCTGGACCTTTATGAAAGGCTACCTACGTATCCCGGAGGAATCAAGCCTTGGTCGTAGTTCAAGTCTCACTAGATAGTTAGGAACATGTCTAGGATCCTTGAGGTTTTGACGATTAATAGAGGAGTCACCTTATTTGACAATTAATGGAGGTTGTCACCTGATTTGACAATTAATGGAGGTTGTCACCTGACTGACAATTAATGGAGGTTGTCGCTGGAAGAAACTAAAGCTTACGTCACTATCGAGGAGATAGAGGTAGCTAAAGTTTGGAGAAACTAAAGCGTACTTCACTATCTATGGGATAGAGGTAGCTAAAGTTTGGAGAAACTGAAGCGTACTTCACTATCTATGGGATAGAGGTAGCTAAAGTTTAGAGAAACATAAAGCGTACTTCACTATCTATGAGATAGAGGTAGCTAAAGTTTTGAGGAACTGAAGCATACTTCACTATCTATGGGATAGAGGTAGCTAAAGTTTAGAGAAATATGAAGCGTACTTCACTATCTATGAGATAGAGGTAGCTAAAGTTTAGAGAAACTGAAGCGTACTTCACTATCTATAAGATAGAGGTAGCTAAAGTTTGGGTTTTGACAATTCGGAGGATGTCACCTAGCGTTATTCCGTTATAATGGAAGTAACAGAGGCATCTCGAGAGGAAAGTTTATTCTCACTAGAGATAACGGGTATCCTTGAGAGACAGCGTTACTCTGGTTAAGAGATAATTGGAATTGTATACGTAAGTGGAAAGACCAGGGGCAAAAGTGTAAATTCAGCTCAGAGCAGATGAAGCCGCCCGGCGAGAGATGAGGCAAAAGAAGCCATCCGGCTAGAAGTTTAATTTTACCAGATTATTTAAACAACATTGAAATGGGCAAAGGCGCCATTGTTGCCTTGTTTCTGCCGAGGAGAAGAGAGAGAGTAGAGAGAGAATTTTCAAAATCTTCAATTCTCTTGCTTCTTTGGCTTAAGATGGATCTGGAGGGGAATATTGTACCTAGGCAAGCGCGGAGGAACTTGTCCGAAGCCGCTAGGAGGAGGAGGAGGGAGTTCATTCGAACGGAGCAGAGGTATGACTTCAACACGCCTCCTTCCGAGCTCTATCCCGGGAGGAGGGAGCACAAATCAACGAAACCTCAATCTATTGGGGTAAGCATTCTTGATTTGCTTGATTTTGTCAATTTTGATTTTATTTTGATTGATTTAGGGCTTGACCCAATTTTTAGAAAATTTTTTCGAATTTTCTTTGTGATTTTGTTGATGATTTTGGGAATTTGATGATTAACCTATGAGGTTAAGGACATTAATGAACATGCATGTGCAATTTATTTGAGGAATATGAGAATGACTCACTTTTTTTGAAAATAAAATAAGAAAAATAATGTCTTAAATGTGATGGAGTCCTTGCATGTGCTAGAACTAGGTCAATTTCTGGTCATGGATGGGAAAACAAGATTTTGGACGATGAAAAGGATTCAAGTGCATGCCATTTTGAAAAATTAACGCTCATGTGCAAAGAATTTTGTGAAAATTGGAAATTTGTACTTGGGAGAGCAATGTGCTTGACATGACGTGCTTCAAATGATAAAGGACACGTTTTCTAGGCAAAGGATGCTAGAAATCTCTTACGAATGCTTTTCTTTGAAAATATGTGCACTTTTGAATATATACATGCTTTTTAGATGAAATGAAGGACTGGCACATTTTTTGTTGTGTTTTCCTACAGGAGAACAAGTCGAGGGGACCCTCTGAGGTGGCTGTGAAGTTGTGGGATAGGATGCCCAACTTCGAGAAGGATGGGGTGAATCCCAAGCAGCTGGTGATGGCGACCGGCCTTGATTCTTTCATTGATGCTATCAGTATAGGTATCCATGTGACCTCTAAGAGTAAGGGACTGGTCCATGCCCTTTTGGAGTTCTAGTGGGACACCACCCACAACTTTCATCTCAACTGGGGAGAGATTACGGTGACTCCGGCCGACTTCACTGCTATCACTGGCTTGCAGTTTACTGGGAGGCCTGTGACCTGGAGAGATCACATCACCGCAGAGGATTTTAGAGCTTTGGTGGGATTTGACCTCCGTCCTAAAGGGTTTGGGATGGAGCGAGGTATGTTGAGGTGGCGGTTCTGGAGTGTATGCAGGGGTTTGCCGCCAATGAGGTGACTGCCCACCAGCTCGCGAGAGCTTTTCTGTGGTTGATGCTGTCAGTCACCATATTTGCTAACACTGGGACATTGGCAATGCTTTGCCTACTTGACTCTTTGGAGAACTTGGATGAGGTTGGGGCGGTCTCTTGGGGTGAGGCCGGATTTGCTCAGCTCTACTTCTCTTTGGATCTGTACAGCCGTAACAAGGCTGCTTCTATGGACTGTTTTTCTTTCGCATTGGAGGTATTCTCACTTTCTTTTCTCTCTTTTACTTTTCTGTCTTGAGATTTTATGAGAGAAATGACCTTTTGTTTTGAACATGCAGGTCTGGTTTTGTGAGGTGATCAGGTTCTTTCCTTGGAACCAACAGAGTGATCCGGAGATCTTCCCGGCCATGATTCGTTGGAGGGGAGAGGCTAGAGATAAGTTTACCGGGAAGACCCGGATTACTTTTGATTACAAGATGGTGAGACCGGTCATCAACAGGGATGGTCATGATGGGGTGGATTTCTATCCTTGGGGGAGGTACCCGGAGGTTTTGCTAGGGGATGCCTTGGAGGCGACTAGGCAGAGGAGGTGGCTGACAGGGCTGACCTGTGACATCATTTACTTGGGGGATCGCTTCTCCAGGCAGCATGGCCATGTCCCTCCTTTGGACGCTATCACTCCTCATGACCCTCCACCGCTTATGCTGCAGCCCAGGAACTGGTCAGTGGATGAGATAGAGAGGTATCAGGCTCATGTGGCGGCCGAGGAGTATTTCAACTTTGCTACTCCGTATGCCACCTTTGTGGAGCAGCGATTGAGGATGCCGCAGAAGCTAATGAAGATAGCTGCTGCTCAGGGGTACGGGGAAGCAGAGCCGACTGATCCGCCTATGCCTCCTGCTCATCTCTCCTACGTGGTAAACGGGGTACCGAGGAGGTTCATGGTGCCTGTTCCTGACACAAGGGAGCCCCGATATACTCTGCCACCTGATAGTACTGTAAGTTTATCTAGGTTCCTTCTCTTTTCAGATTTCTTTGCTTTCTACGATTTTGAACATTTATCGAGATTTTCTAAGTTTTCTTTTCTTTTCTCGCAGGTCCCTGCTCGTACCTATGATGGTTTGGTACGGCAGAATAGGGGTTGGAAGGAGGTGTGTCGGTCCCTTCTGAGGAAGTTGGCTTGTGCTTCCAGGGCTGGGGCGAACGTGCAGGAGCCCGTGCGCAAGAGGAGGCACATTGGGACCACAGCCTCTACCTCATTGACCTCAGGATACCAGACCTCATCCACCAGCGCCATGCCTCGGGGACAGGGACCCAACATGGGCATTCTGGAGCAACTGGCGGAGTATGAGCACGTAAATGTCAATCTATCTGACGTGAGTGATTGTGAAGATTTGATGAAGGATCGAGAGTTCTATGAACTAAGCAGTGACGACGAGGAGTCGGAAGCTTACGGTTCCTTAGGTTGACCTAGGAGAGGAGAGAAACAAACAATGAACACTTTTATGCACAATTTGTTTATTTTTCATTTTATTTGGGCGCCAAGAAGGTAAGGACAATGTAATGGTATTTTATTTACCTTTCTTATTTATGCTTTATGTTTTTACATATTACTTGAGTCTCGGGGTAGCTTTTTTGCTTGGAAATGGGGCTGAAACTGGGCCAAAATGGTTTGTGATGATATATGATTGCATGAATGGTGTTTGGACATGTTTTTATGCAGGTTTTGTTGAGAAAGTGGGGTGAGAACTCCACTTGGGCAGCAGCAGGAGCTGCTGCAGATTTTTTTTCTGCAGAGGCAAAAGACGCCGTCCGGCCAGGTCCTGGGCAAATGCAGCCGTGCGGCTGGAAGTTTTGTCTGAACTGGTTTTTTTCAAATAAAATCAAGGGATGGCCTTTTCATTTCATTTTCACTCTAGACTTGTCCCAACTGATCCCAGAGCACATTTTTGACCAAAAATCATCGACTTTGATCACTTGCCATGGAGAAACCCAACAGATTGCAAAAAGGGAAAAGAGACCATTTTCTGTCCGATCTTCAATCTTGGATGAGACACAACTTTCAATCTAACAAGGGGATGTTCGATACCACCTTCAAGATCAAATCTTTATGGCATTTGAAGGATCTCCCGCCCGATTGGGACCTTTTGAGAGCCGCAGCGAGGTTTTGGGACGTCCGAAGACATGTTTACTGCTTTTCTTACAATGAAATCGTCCCAACCTTCAAAGTCTTCCGGGCATTGATTAGGGGTCCAGAAATTGAAGCCGTTTTGATTACTCTGACCGGAGACATGCCGGTGGCGGTAAAGTTGGCATCTTTTCTGCAAATCTCTCTGGAAGAGGCCGAGGGGATGATGGTAGCCCCTGACAGGATTGAACTTTCTGATATCCCGAGAATGTTTGGGTCTCCGGATACGGCTACGACCACGGTGGCTATGGATGTCTTTATCCTCTGCGTGTTCTCATCTCTGTTCACTGCCGAGTCCGTAGGGGTCTGTCATGGTAGCCTTTTGGACATGGTCAGGGACTGCAGGGCTGGGAAGGATATTGTTCCGCTGGTTTTGGGCGAGACTCAGCATGGCATTGACAGGATGGCTAAGGGAGACCATTTCATGAGGTCTGGGAGCCTAGCGGTGCTGACTTTATGGTTACAGGAGAGGCTTGGGGCTTTACCAGGGGCTTCGCCTACTCAGTGCCCTTGGGTGATTTCTCGGAGGGGTGTACCTAGGCAACAGGATCAAGATAGCTGGGAGCTGATGACGGCTAGGTTGTCCACCTCGGACATTCACTGGTGGGTGCCTCATTGGAGGCTGCAGACTCGTAGGACATTTCAGGAGTCCTATGTAGTGAGGGTTTCGGGGCTGTCTCTGTCGTCTTTCTACATCCCCTGCTTTGTGTCCCGGCATTTTGGGATCTTACAGGAGCCTCTGAATGATTGGAAGGACATCAGTACCGTGGAGGTATTGCCTCTTGACATGAGGGATCCAGTCAGCTTCTCATTTTTCTCGAGGGCATAGACATACACTGCTTTTCCTCCCAGGGCTATTCTCAAGAGCAGGAAGAGTACCATACTGACCACGGCCTACTTGGACTGGTACGAGAAGGAGATGGGGGCAACTCAGGTCATTTTGGGAGAGAGACGTCAGGCTTTATTGGGGGCTGACTGTGACTCGAGCATGACTTTAAGGGAGACTGAGGCCAGAGCTAGTTCCCATAACCAGTCGGGTGACCTTATTAAGGATATGGAAGCCCGATATGAGAGGCTATCGGAAGTCACTCCCCTTACTGAGGCTCAGAGGGAGGAGGAATGAGCTCATGCCCGGATTGAGAAGGCACTTATTGACACGGCTTTGGTGGAGGCTCCAGTGAGGATACCGGAAATTGGGATGAGGGAGACCGACATCATAGAGAAGAAGAGGAAGAACACTCGACGAGTTCGAGGTAAAGGGAAGAAGAACAAGGAAGACTTGTGAATGCCGACTGAGAGATCTATTCCTAGGATTCCCTTATTGCCATTTGCAAACACAATAGTTTATTAGGTCTTTTTTGTGTATTAGATCTTTGTATCATGTTAGCAGAGTCAAGAGTAGATCGTGCTTGAACTCATTGTACGTACGCCAATCCAATTCGCTCCCTTTTAGATGAATTTTAATGCGATAAAATTGCATTAAGGGGCATTTTGGTAAATTCCCGGTCTATTTTGAGACTTCCCGAAACATTCCATAAGTTTCTTGCAAAGGAAGTACCTTTTGGTACTTTGCTCGTGCTAAAGGACCTGCTGGAAATAAAACTTTTTGGACCTTTTGGATATTTATACCTGAATATTCAAGAAACTGATTTTGGCGCCAAAAACAGTTGGTGTCACCTTGTGTCACGCGACACATCGAGTCATGGAAAATGGTTACAGAAGGTCGTGCGACACAACGTGACCATCAACTGCAGCATATAAATAAGACAATACCCCTCTTAGAAATGGATCCCAACTTCATACACTGTTACTCTGCCAAAATTACAGCATAACACACACACTAAACATACACCCCTCTCTCTCTCATCCCAATTCATTTCTAATCCCCCCTAATTCAACCCACTTCCTTTCATCACCTCCTAGATCTACTCTCAACTGATACTCTCAAGCTCTCCAGGACCATAAGCTGCTATAGAAGGGTTCTGTACCTAACTTGGTACAGAATTCGTGGAAGCAACAAGGGTAACACCCTTAATTCCCTTTTCCCTCTCTCTTCTACCTTGTTCCTTTAGTAATTCAATTGTTTTTCCTTACGTTGGATTCAATAATCAGACTCTATCCGTCTTGATTACTGAATCCCAATCGCAATATCTCTGTTTAACATAGTTGTTTTGGATAATTGATTGCGCATTGTTGAATATTTGTTGAAATTGGTGTTTAGGCCCCAAGGGGGTGTGGATCTATCCATATCCACACTCCCTGGATTGATTTGTTGTTAATTACGTATTTCGAAGCTTATCTGATTGATCAATTGGATCCGTGTTGGATATTGGTGCTATCATATTTGAATCTGTAAGTCTCTGCAGACGGACACTGTGTGTCACGCGACACATCGTGCATGGGTGATCCTGTGTCACGCGACACATCTGGTGACCCATGTCCTGTGTCACGCGACACATTATGTCTGTTTGCAGAGATCCTTTTCCCCTGTAATCTATTCTGTTTTGTTGTAATGGGATGTGACCTCCCTGAATAATTGGTTCACAAGTTGTAAGTTTCCAAGTTCATATTAATAAAATTCATGTTTACTACGTTTGTTTATTGTCAATGCTTGCACACATTTATGGATTGATTGGATGTTTGTTTAGAAAGACTCGTCCACGGACGAGGCGTGTTGGGTGAACTCTCGGTTCTTCCCAACACGTAACCTGAGCCCCGGACCCATTCTCTTTCAAAAGGTTTTTCAAAGTGCACCTCTAAAGCATGGCGTGGCGACTCCTTTTTTCTCATTTTCTATCATTCGAAATTAAACAAAAAAAATTTCGTTTACGGGCGAGCGCACATTCACTCATCAAGGAGTTTTTAACTTGTAATTAACAAAGATATTTATCTTAGAATTTATAAGACACATATTTCATGGAAGCTTAGATGTCTTATTTATTGTTTAGACCGAACCATTTCTAGCTGCCTACGTTCCCCTTTTACAAGAAAGACTAAGGGGCTCAGGTCTTCATAGTTCATTCTGGTGAACTATCGGGATTTTTATATTTGGTCTTTTTTTTTTTTATGTGCAACCCTGTCTTTTGCCTAGACCGCCCTTTTTGGGGTTTTCAGCCTAGTTGGGCATTACTCTTTTTGCACTAAAATTTTTCTTTCTTTTTTTTATGTGCAACCCTGTCTTTTGCCTAGACCACCCTATTTTTGGGGTTTTCAGCCTAGCTGGGCATTACTCTTTTTGCACTACATATTTTTTTCTTTTTCTTTTCTTTTTTTTATTTTATATATTTTTTTCTTTCTTCTTTTTTTTTTTCTTTTTTTTCTATTTTTTTTTAGACATAATACCTGCGGAGCTTATCACCGTTGACTGGGTGGACAAATGGATTGCCGTCCAGGTCCGCAAGCTTCATTGCTCCTCCCGATAGTATCTTCTGCACCACATACGGGCCGATCCAAACGGGTTCCCACTTTCCCAGAGGGTTGTCTTTGGTGGGGGGCTTCACTTTCAGTACTAGGTCACCTTCTTTGATGTCCCTGGCCTTGACCTTTTTGTCGAATGCCCTGGCCATTCGCCTCTGGTAGGCTCGGGTGTGCTCCATGGCTTTTAGCCTTCTTTCATCAAGCAGGGCCAATTCATCGTGCCGACTGCGCAACCATTCTACTTCATTGACACTGTTTTCCAGGAGGACCCTTAGTGACGGGATTTCCAACTCTACTGGCAACACTGCTTCCATCCCGTAAGTTAGGGAAAATGGAGTTTCTCCCGTGGCTGTTCTAACAGACGTTCGATAGCCCCAGAGTGCCAGATGCAGCTTTTCAGGTCAGTCATGACCACGGGTGGCCATTTTCTGGATAATTCGCTCGAGCGTCTTATTGGCAGCTTCTACGACTCCATTGGTCTGAGGTCCTAATGAGGCTAGAGTAGCTAAGGCATCTGCAAATCTGTTCTTGTCCCTTGGCACGTCAACAAAGTGCTGTCCATCCTCACCTTTGGAATGGATTATCAAGTCATCGATATAGACCTCAATTTCCTTGTGGATCATGTCGTGAAAGAGTGCGGTCGCTGCCCTCTGATACGTAGCCCCGGCATTCTTAAGCCCAAAAGGCATCACAGTATAGCAGTACGCTCCCCATGGTATGGTGAAGGCTGTCTTTTCTTGGTCCTCCTCGAACATCTTGATCTGGTTGTAGCCAGCAAAGCCATCAACGAAGGATTTGACTTCGTAGTTAGCAGTGGCGTCCACCAGGATGTCTATGTTCGGTAAGGGGTAGTCGTCTTTGGGGCAGCCCTTGTTCAAATCCTAGAAATCTACACAACAGCGCACCTTCCCATTGGCCTTAGTCACAGTCACGATGTTGGATAACCATGTCGGATATTCGATGACCCTGATGAATCCTACTCGCAGTAGCTTCTCAATCTCTTCTTTGACCTGTAAAGACCACTGTGGCTCTATCTTTCTCAGTTTCTGCTTTACTGGCTTGGCATCTGGTGCTAGAGGGATTCTGTGCTCCACAATCGAACTATCTAGCCACAACATATCCTTATATGACCATGCAAAGACATCCATGTAATCTCTCGAGCGCATTGACCGCCGTCCCGTTCAACCCCCTGGAAGAAGTTCCCAATCTGTGTCTCTTTAGGTTCCTTGACAGTACCCAAGTTAACACTTGTCAAAACCTCCTCGGCAGCTTGGGCCCGGTTTTCCTCTTTGTCTGTAAACTGCTTAAAGATTTCTTTAATGTATTGTTCGTTTAGTGTGTTTTCATCTTGTTCAAATGATTCATTATTAACTATTGTTAAGTTATTAGTTAATTTATCATTTGTTAAGTTGGCAATAAGGGGATACTCAGAAAGATCTATCATTTCATTCAAAGTGAAAGGAAAGACTCCTGCCTCACATGATTGAAATTACAAGAATTCACGTGAACAGAGAGGCTGTCTTTCGCGGAGGGTTAATGTCTGAGACCTCGCTTTTGGGAAGGAGAGGAGTCGCCACGCGGTTTTGTATTTTGAGCCCAAATGTTGAAAAACGGCTTTTGTGAAAAATGGTATCGTTTTTATTGGTAGCAAAAACATAGGAAAAAAGCTTTGAAAAGGGGTGTCATTTTTATTGGTAGCAAAAACGAGAAAAATTCTTTTTGAGTAACAGAGATTGTTAGGTTCGGAGGTCACGTTACGTTTTGGGAAGAGTATTATGAGATCATCCGAAATGCCTCGTATGACGAGTCTTTCAACCTTTCTCGAAAATGTGTGCGTGTGCGTGTGTGTGTTTGCATTTTGAAAATGGGGGCTTGAATGACAAGCTTAATCTTGATTTGAATGTCAAACGTTGATTTTTTGTGATTCTATTTGAAAAGGCGAGCGTTTGAATGACAAACGTCGATTTTTGAGTTTTTTAGGAAAAGTGGCGTGAATGCTGATTTTGATCTTTTAAGTGTCAAATGTGAACTTTTTAAGAAAAGAGCGTTTGAATGTCAAACGTCGGATTTTGATTTTGAAGATGATCGTTTGGATGCCAAATGTCATTTCACGCATTTTTTGAAAGAGAGTCCGAATGTCGAACTCCGGTTTTGAACCGGCATTACATTGTTAGCGATTTTACGGGAAAAAAGCATTAAATGATATGCGATCAACGAATTGTTTTTTTTTTGCGACTCGGACTTTGATAAGTAAATACTATTACGAGCCAAATGACTCGGGCTTGTAAATGACAGTATTTAAAGTGCGGTATCGACGGAATCAAATGACCCGGAATTGTAAAGTACGATCGACGAGCCAAACAGCTCGGAATTGTAAAGTTGTGTAAAAGTAAATGACGATCGACGGATCAAACGATCCGGAATTTGTAAATGACATGAAAGTAAATGTCGATTAACGGATCAAACGATCCGGAATTGTAAAGTTGCGATCAACGAACCAAACGGTTCGGAATTGTAAATGACATAAAAGTAATGGAATGGGGTCGAAATGTCGTTTTAACCCGAGATTACATATCTTACGGGAAGAGAAGAGGATCAGGGACTAAAACGTATCAGACTCCGTTAGACGGTGACGTCTGCATTTTGAGAGTTTACCAAATTTGGTGTTGAATCTTTGGCTCGGGAGGACGTATATAGGATACGGAATGGTGTTTCGGAAGTGTTTGGGCAGAGTTTCCCCTTTTATTTGGTGCTTAGAAACCTAGGAATTTGGGCAGCGTTTCGACTTGTGTCGATTTAGCCTACGATCAGAATCTACCGACGAGTAGCACGAGGGCCCCTGAAGAGTAAAGAACTCCACTGACGAGTTGCACGAGGCCCCCGAAGAGCGGAAGAAGACAAGCGTTTTGTTGCTTGGGGTGAAGAGAGGAGAGAAAGGTGTAGAAAATATGAAGGGGAGGGGTAGTATTTATAGGAGGTTTTGGGAGGAGGAAACTTGAAGAAGGAGGTCACTTTTCTTAGCCTGGTGGGTTTTGTAAAAGAGTCAGGCCGGACTATACCTGAGTTTGAGGACATTTTGGTCATTTGGCCTTGAATTTGACATGGTTTGGACACGGTTTGACTTAACATGCAAAACAGTCCGACCAGACAGTTCCTGAAATTGGCTATTTTTCCTGATTGAACTAGCTATATACGTAGATCTTGTTCTTGCGTTCGATTTGATATGTGGTGGGCCCAAAACGGAGTTCGTATGAGGGAGTTATGACCTCCGGAAGGTCGGGACGCTCGAAAACAGCAAATCGAATCCCGGAAGACCCTGAAAAGTGCGTTTTTGGGGAAAGCTGTACTTTTACGTGTGATAACGTGTGTTGAGTACGCTTTGACGTAGGGATGCACGGGGCAGTCCCGGGATGTCTCGTTGACTCGAGAATGGGGAGCTTAACGAGTTCCGGTTAACTTGGAAAGGGTTAGTTAACAGAGTCCGGTTAACTTTTAACGGATTTTGACGAACCAGATTTGGGTACTTACAGTTAGCCCCTCGGCAACGTCACTTTCGAAGGAAGTGGGTTCGTCGAAAAAGATAAGGATCCAAATCGGGGGATGCCTTATGGAGAGACCAGGGCGGTCAAATGGCTGGACCCTTAGCGAAAGGATTCCTACGTCTCCCGAGCGGGAATCAAGCCGATCGTAGTTCACGGGTGTGAGGGCAATTGGTAGGGGCCTCGACCTATAAGGAATGATTAGGAGGAGTTCGTCCTGAGAGAGACTGTTTTGGAGGCGTCTAAACCTGAGGGAGACTATTTGAAGGCGTCTAAACCTGAGGGAGACTATTCGAAGGCGTCTAAACCTGAGGAAGACTATTTGAAGGCGTCTCTGGCCGGTTGAAACTTTTGAGGTCGTGTGGCGCCTCAGACCGGGATTACTGAAACTTTCGAGGGCGTGTGGCGCCTCAGACCGATTTTACTGAAACTTGTGAGGACGTGTGGCGCCTCAGACCGAGATCACTTGAAACTTTAAAGGGCGTGTGGCACCTCAGACCGAGATTACTTGAAACTTTTGAGGGCGTGTGGTTCCTCAGATCGAGATTCGTGAAACATTTGAGGGCGTGTGGCGCCTCAGACCGAGATTATTGAATCATTTGAGGGCGTGTGGTGCCTCAGACCGAAGTTACGAGGATTTGATGGTCCTGAGATGAAGGCGTTCATGCCTTGAGATTGACTTTGTAAGGCCTTCATGCCTTGGGTGCTGGACTTATGATGATGGCCAGGTTTTATCCGCTGGGGATATGGTGGAAATGATGGGAATGGTTGCATTGAACTGGCGTTCTTAACGACACGGAAGGATTGACGTTCTAACTACGGGGTTAGGAACGGGATGTGATCTAGGGAGAGACTGACACATTGCTGGGGAAAAGCGTCCAAAGTTCTAACAAAGTCAGTTAGGAACTGAGAGGGTTGATTGATGTTTCTTTTTAGAAGGATGGTCTTAGGATCCTGCTGGGGAGGAATGTTCGGGCTTACGATGATGGCCGAAGAGGGATTGTTGTGCGGGCATACCTTGATGGCCGCTGAATTGGGATGGTTGGGCTTACGATGACTTCCGGGGAAGTGAACGTTCACTTGCTGGGGTGAAAAGGTATTCGGATTTATGAAGATGGCCGAAGAGGGATTGTTGTGCGGGCTTACCTTGATGGCCGCTGAAATGGGATGGTCGGGCTTACGACTGGCGGCCGGGGAGAAGATTCATTGTACGGGCTTACAGTGATTGTCGTTTGTCTTTTGTCCGCTGGGGATAGGGTGTTTAGAGGTATTTGACTGTCTACCTTGATTAAAAGATGGCTAATCTTACGAAAAAATGGGTAATCTTACGAAAAGATGGGTAATCTTACGAAAAGAAGGGTAATCTCTCTAAGAGATGGGTAATCTCTCTAAGAGATGGGTAATCTTTCTAAGAGATGGGTAATCTCTCTAAGAGATGGGTGATCTCTCTAAGAGATGGTTGAATGTTGGTGAAAACCAATGGGAATTTTAACGTCTGGAGATGAAATATTTAACGGGAATCTTACCTCGAGAGAGGAGTGTTAGAAATGTCTAACGGGAATTTGGACCTCGAGAGAGGGGCATTAGAAATTTCTAACGGGAATTTTACCTCGAGAGAGGGGGATTAGAAATGCCTAACGGGAATTTGGACCTAGAGAGAGGGGCGTTAGAGATGTCTAACGGGAATTTGGACCTCGAGAGAGGGGCGTTAGAGATGACGAAACTCACGAGGGAGAATAATAGAAAAGGATCTCACGAGGAGATAACGAGATGCAAAATCTCGAGGAAGGATCTCGCAGGGAGATGACGGAAATATCTCACGAGGAGGAATAATGAAAAAGGATCTCACGAGGAGATAACGAGATGCAAGATCTCGGGGAAGGATCTCGTAGGGAGATGACGGAAAGATCTCACGAGGAGGAATAATAGAAAAGGATCTCACGAGGAGATAACGAGATGCAAGATCTCGGGGAAGGTTCTCGCAGGGAGATGACGGAAAGATCTCACGAGGAGGAATAATAGAAAAGGATCTCACGAGGAGATAACGAGATGCAAGATCTCGGGGAAGGATCTCGCAGGCAGATGACGGGATGTGATATCTCGGGAGAGAGTCTCACGCAGAGATAACACAAGGATTCTCATGGGGAGATAGCGAGATGCGAAATCTCGGGAAAGAATCTCATGGGGAGATAGAGAGATGCGGAATCTCGAAAAGGAATCTCACGGGGAGATAGCGAGATGCGAAATCTCGGGAAGGAATCTCACGGGGAGATAGCGAGATGCGGAATCTCGGAAAGGGATCTCAAGGGGAGATGGCGAGATGTAGGATCTCAGGAAGGAATCTCACGGGAAGATAGCGAGATGCGAAATCTCGGAAAGGAATCTCACGGGGAGATAGCGAGATGCGAAATCTCGGGAAGGAATCTCACGGGGAGATAGCGAGATGCGGAATCTCGGAAAGGAATCTCACGGGGAGATGGCGAGAAGTAGAATCTTAGGAAGGAATCTCACGGGGAGATAGCGAGATGCAAAATCTCGGGAAGAAATCTCACGGGGAGTTAGCGAGATGCGGAATCTCGAAAAGGAATCTCACGGGGAGATAGCGAGATGCAAAATCTCGCGAAGGAATCTCACGGGGAGATAGCGAGATGCAGAATCTCGGAAAGGAATCTCATGGGGAGATAGCGAGATGCAGAATCTCATAAAGGAATCTCACGGGGAGATAGCGGAAAATTCTCACAGGGAGATGACGAGATGTGATATCTCGAGAGAGGATCTCACGCAGAGATGACGAAATATCTCACGAGGGAGAATAACGAGAAAGGATCTCACGAGGAGATAATGGGAGAGGATCTTACGAAGAAATGGGTAATCTCAAGAAAAGATGGGTAATCTCTCTAAGAGATGGGTAATCTCACGAAAAGATGGGTAATCTCACGAAAAGATGGGTAATCTCTCTAAGAGATGGGTAATCTCACGAAAAGATGAATAATCATTCTAAGAGATGGGTAATCTCACGAAAAGATGGGTAATCTCTCTAAGAGATGGGTAATCTCACGAAAAGATGGGTAATCTCATGAAAAGATGGGTAATCTCTCTAAGAGATGGGTAATCTCACGAAAAAATGGGTAATCTCACGAAGAGATGGGTAATCTCTCTAAGAGATGGGTAATCTCATGAAAAGATGGATAATCTCTCTAAAAGATGGGTAATCTCTCTAAGAGATGGGTAATCTCACGAAAAGATGGGTAATCTCTCTAAGAGATGGGTAATTTCACGAAATGATGGGTAATCTCACGAAAAGATGGGTAATCGCTTTCTCATCTTCATCAGTTCCTTTATATTTTTTATTTTTTTTTTTCAGTTCCTTTCTCATCTTCATCAGTTCCTTTATACTCCCTCCGTCCCATCTTTTTATAGACTTTTGGGTTTTGCACGGGAATTAAGGAGAAAGTATTATATTGAAAGTGTTGTGAGTGTAAAAATAATATAGGAGAGAGAATGAGTGGAGAGAATAGTAAATTATAATGGTGATGTGAGTATTAAAATAATGTAGGAGAGGGAATGAGTGGAGGGAATATTAAAGATTCCTTTCCATTTTAGGAAAGTATATATTATTGTGGGACGCCCAAAATGGAAAGTTTATATATTATTGTGGGACGGAGGGAGTATTTTTTATTTTTTTTTCAGTTCCTTTTTCATCTTCATCAGTTCCTATATCGGTTCCTTTGACGAAGTAGCGAGCAAGGTCGAAGCTGTAAGGGTTGGAGGTTGGGTGTGCCGTAGGAGGTTCCCCTTTTGCGGGCTGCTGCTTTGGTGCTGGCGAGCCTCTTGTTTTTCCTGATGTCGGCTGGTGTTGGCATATAACCAAGCCTCTGGACTGTAGTGTGGTCCTTGACTTTGATGACTTGGTGTTAGCCTTGTAACCTTTTGCCGAGCACCAGTCCTGGGATGAAGTTCATGAGTCTCATCATCTTCATGGCGAGAGGGATTTTGTCCCAAAACAGTGGAAGGTCCACGCTGCATATTTAGATCTTGCAGGTCTCCAAGGTGAATCCAGTTAATTCCATATCATCATCATGCTTGATCTCTAACACTGGAATGTCGTTGGTGCTGGTCCCCTCGGTGGTGACGCTGTCGCCGTAGACTGTGGTTAGCTCGTTGCCTTGCATGAACTTGATACATTGGTGAAGGGTGGATGCCACACCATTCATTTGATGCAGCCAGGGTCGCCCCAAGATGGTTGTGAAAGTGATTGGAATGTCCAACACTTGGAATTCGGTGGGGATCATCCGCTTGCCGAACCAGATGTTTATAGTAGCGACCCCGAGAACTGTGCAGGAAGTAGAATCGTAGGCCTTGACAGTGTGGACTAAAGGCTTCAAATCTGTGGGCTTGATGTCAAGCAGGTCTATCATCTTGGTGGGTAAGACATTCAGCCCGGAGTCTGAATAGTGATGCTAAGTGGCTCATTTTGGTCAACTCCAAATCTTGGCAGGTCCAAATCTGTGAGGGTGATGATGATGTTGTCGATCATCTGGATTACTTCTACTAGAGTTGCGTCCATGGGGACCATGGTGCGGGCCAAACTTTCCTCTAGCTTGAGCTTGTGAGGGTATGAAGAGGTGAGCAGAGACTAAAGGGAAATGTTCGCCTGAGTCTGCTTGAGCTGAGTGAGGATCGGGTCCTCCAACATTTGAGAGGTAGAGGTTTTGGTGGTGCCTCCAGATTGCTTTGAGGTTTGATGAGTTGAACTTTGGCTTATCCTTCTGGGGATTATCCTTCTTGTTGGCAGTAAGGTTACCAAGATTGGAGACTTTCTTTTGTCCTGATGCCTGAACTGTGGTGTCAACAGGATATTTTCGCTTTCCCACCCCTGTAGGTTCTGAAGTTGTGCTGTTTGAAGGAAGGGAAGACTTGCTGGAGAAAACTGCCCTTCAATGCTACTGTTGCCTAGAGGTGTCATGAGGATTCAGATTCTGATCTGTCGAGGCTGTATCTGAGAAGCCCCAATTCTGATTAAGACCATAATGCCGAAAGATGCTTCTGACAAGCCCCAATAATCGAAACTCAAGTTAGACCCCTGTGATGAAAAAAACTCTCTTTGCATGGCAAAGCCCTGTTCTAAAGAAATGATTTGGTGAAGTCCCAGTTTAAAGGAATCGCTGGTCATCTGTGGGAATTCTAGAGTGAATCTGATGCAGCCCCAATCTGAGTTGATCTTTATGTGGCCCGACGAGGCGACCGTCCTTGATTTTTTTTCAATTGGTCAACCAAAGTGTATAAGAGGAATGGCTTGTAATGTATACGCGAAAGGACGTATTTTAGAGAAGTGAGAACGAATCCCGATTTATGTGGATGCTTAGTTTAAAGCAGGCACCAGAACTCGCTTTGGGTTTGACTCTTTTGAGATAGTATGAGCATAGAGAGGTTTGGAGAAGTGTATGGAAGCTCTTGCTGACAGAAAGACAGTGTTTAGCTCTATTTTTCCTATTATCGTAGAAAAAAGAAGACTTGTAAAGACATCTGAAAACATGTTTTATCCATAATGATCACAAGATTGCTTTAAACACTTTGTTAATGTTCAGGTTGTTCAATCATTAATCCCGATATGAACAAATGTCTTGATTAACCGTGAGAAGAAAGTCAACTGATTTCGCGGATCAAAGTTGGCTGTGTGTGAAAGAAAGGTCTGTGTATAGGGGAGGTCATTAATGAGACCGGGTTTATGGAATTTGTATGTGTTTATGACCGAACCATTTCTGGTTGCCTACGTTCCCCTCAGTGTAAGGAGCTCAGGTCACCATAGTTCTGGCTGAACTGTGTTTTGGCTTTGGGAATAGGGCATGAACATTTGTGATCCTTTTGGTGAAAAGGCTCGAATGGGATGTTTGGATGATGAGGTACGGGCCTCGAGGTGATTCCTTGACAAGTCGTTGTTGATGGCTTCTTCCGTGATTCCATTGCTTCTTGATCAGCGTCTTTCACCGGGGGAGAAAGAATTCGAATGTAGCGTAAGGGCTTATGATGTGTTTTTGCCTTTGCTTTGACCGCTCCATTGTTATCGACAACCTCCATTCTTCGAGATTTAATTTTGTTTGCCCATCTGTCAAGCTTTTGATTGGCGGTGCTGGGTCCTTGGCCTCATTCTTTTTTTTTTTTTTTGAAGATCTTGTTTGAACTTTTCTCTCTCTTTTTTTCTTTTTTTTTATTTGAAGTTCTTGTTTGAACTTTTCTCTCTTTTTTTTTTTTGAAGTTCTTGTTTGAACTTTTCTCTCTCTCTTTTTTTTTGAAGTTCTCGAGGACGAAGGCAAGCTCCTGCTTGAACTTTCTCGATGCGCACGAGGGCGAAGGAGAGCTCCGAGGTTGTTGTCGACATGGGGTCAATTTTTCGATGTTAAGTGACCTTTTGTTGTTCCTTGATGTTGCCGCCGTCATTGACTTGGTCAAGGTGATGGTGGGGACATGTTTTGGGAAGTGTATGGCTTGAGGGAGGCCATTGTGAGGTGAGGAAAATGTATGGGGAGGGCACCAATTGACTTTCTCACACCGATTAATCAGAACATTAGTTATTTCCAGAGTTTATTGGTTGAGTATTGCAAGTGATCATTTAGGATGTAACCATTTCATTAGTTGTAATGTAGGTGTGCAAATAATGTCTCAAGTCTAGCAAGAAGAGAAAAAAGACACTTATTTATAGAAACTTTAAGATTAACTACAATGTCCGAGGCAGACTTGATTGAACGAGGAAAGTACTAGAACCTACGATGGTTGACCAAAAGACAATTGACAGATCTCGAGGATAGGTAGCTCCTACTCTAGCTGCTCTTTTGTTGTTGAATTGCCAGGACGCTCAAGCTTTCCATCTTTTTATCAGATTCTGGATCTCATACCGCAGACCGAAGCATTTATCAGTTATGTGCCCATGATACTGGTGGAAGTGGAGGGATTTGAGGCCATGGAGCAGCTGGAGCAGATACAAGTTGTCCGAAGAAATGGGTCGGAAAAGTCACGGGGACGAAACTTGATGACTGAGCATATTGAGAGAAGGAAGTGAACTTGGGAGGATTTTGATGGATATTGGGATCTGTTTGAGATGGTCCAGCGCTGCGCTGGTTGCATTGAGTGAAAGGGGTAGTACTGGCTTAGCCGCATATGACAGGGGTACTTTGAGAGGTGGCAGTATGAAGCCTTGGTCGCCTGTTTCCTTGATTTGAAGGATTCCCGTAGCTGGACGGTGGAGGAACCTGGTCAAAAAGGTTTGGGGAGTTGATCGTGAAGGATCGTCGTCCTCGATTAGGACGAAAGTACCATCTGGCTGGGGGATAGCTGCTATACCTCGCTAATTCAGAAGCTGTACCATGAAATTATACTGATCTTTTTTCTGTTTCTTGTGAACCTCACAAGCCCGGATGGCTTCTTCCAGTGTCATATCTGTTACTGATGGCGGGATTCCATTCCCGTCACAATTTCTCGGTGAGTCTGACATGTCGGAGAGTCTGGCTGAAGGAACTGAGGGAACCGAAGAACTGTCTGATGCTGCCATAGATGTAATTCTGGTGAGGCGCTGACTCGGAATTCTGAACCACTCTCTGTTTGCTGTAGGGAACGAAAGGAATGACTTAGTTTTCGGAAGGGGTACTTGACTCAAGGCTTTAAGGCTCGTGCGAAGTGCATTTACTACTTAAGTCCACTTCAAAACACGTTTTCTCATAATCCTAACTGATTGGAAAGGATTGGACCTTGAAAGGTTGAGATCGAAAATTGGACCGTGCAAGGTTAAGATTTAACGTTTTGACCGTGAAAGGTCGGGATTGAATATTTGAGATCGGACCGCGAAGGTCTCGATTGGAGATCATAGATCAGACCGCGAAGGTCGGAATTGAATATTTGAGATCGGACCGCGAAGGTCTCGATAGGAGAGTGGAGATCGAACCGTGAAGGTCGGGATCGACTATTTAAGATCGGACCGCGAAGGTCTCGATTGGAGATCGTAGATCGGATCGCGAAGGTCGGGATCGACTACTTGAGATCGGACCGCGAAGGTCGGGATCGACTATTTGAGATTGGACCGCGGAGGTCTTGATTGGAGATCGAAGATCGGACCGCAAAGGTCAGGATTGACTATTTGAGATCGGACCGCGAAGGTCTCGATTGGAGATCGGAGATCGAACTGCGAAGGTCGGGATTGACTACTTGAGATCGGACCGCTAAGGTCTAGATAGGAGATCGGAGATCGGACCGCGAAGGTTGGGATCGACTTTTTGAGATCAGACCGCGAAGGTCTCGATAGGAGATCAGAGATCTGATCACGAAGGTCGGGATTGAGGATTGGACCACTAAGGTCGCGTCTTGAGATTTGAAATCGGACCGTAAGGGTCGCGATTGAGGAGTGGACCACGAAGGTCACGATTTGAGATTTGAAATCAGACCGTGAGGGTCGCGTTTGAGGAGTGGACCGCGAAGGTCATGATTTGAGATTTGAAATCGGACCGAGAAAGGTCGCGATTAAGGGATTGGACCTCTAAGGTCACGTCTTGAGAATCGGATCGAGAAAGGTCGCGATTTGAGGATTGGACCGCTAAGGTCACGATTGCTAAGGTAGCGATTTGAGATTTGAAATCGGACAGTGAGGATCTCGATTGAGGGTTGGACCGCGAAGGTCACGATTTGAGATTTGAAATCGAACCGTGAGGGTTGCGATTGGGGATTGGACCGCTAAGGTCTAGATTTGAGATTTGAAATCGGACCGTGAGGGTCTCGATTTAGGATTGGACCGCGAAGGTCGCGATTTGATATTTGAAATCGGACCGTGAGGGTCGCGATTGGGGATTGGACCGCTAAGGTCTCGATTTGAGATTTGAAATCGGATCGTGAGGGTCTCGATTGAGGGTCGGACTGCGAAGGTCTCGATTTGAGATTTGAAATCGGACCGTGAGGGTCTCGGTTGAGGGTTAGACCGCGAAGGTCAGGTTTTGAGGATTGGACCGCGAAGGTCTTGATTCGAGATCAGATCGAGAAAGGTCGCGATTGAGGATTGGACCGCGACGGTCGAGATTAGAGATCGGACCGAGGAAGGTCGCAATTGAGAGTTGGACCCCGAGGGGTCGAGATATGAGATATCGGACCGAGAAAGGTCGCGATTGAGAGTTGGACCGCGAGGGGTTGAGATATGAGATATCGGACCAAGGAAGGTCGCGATTGAGAGTTGGACCGCGAGGGGTCAAGATATGAGATATCAGGCCGAGGAAGGTCGCGATTGAGAGTTGGACCGTGAGGGGTCGAGATATGAGATATCGGATCGAGAAAGGTCGCGATTGAGAGTTGGATCGCGAGGGGTCGAGATATGAGATATCGGACCAAGGAAGGTCGCGATTGAGAGTTGGACCGCGAGGGGTCTAGATATGAGATATCAGGCCGAGGAAGGTCGCGATTGAGAGTTGGACCGTGAGGGGTCGAGATATGAGATATCGGACCGAGAAAGGTCGCGATTGAGAGTTGGATCACGAGGGGTCGAGATATGAGATATCGGACCAAGGAAGGTCGCGATTGAGAGTTGGACCGCGAGGGGTCAAGATATGAGATATCAGGCCGAGGAAGGTCGCGATTGAGAGTTGGACCGTGAGGGGTCGAGATATGAGATATCGGACCGAGAAAGGTCGCGATTGAGAGTTGGACCACGAGGGGTCGAGATATGAGATATCGGACCGAGAAAGGTCGCGATTGAGAGTTGGACCGCGAGGGGTCGAGATATGAGATATCGAACCGAGGAAGGTCGCGATTGAGAGTTGGACCGCGAGGGGTCGAGATATGAGATATCGGACCAAGAAAGGTCGCGATTAAGAGTTGGACCGCGAGGGGTTGAAATATGAGATATCGGACCGAGGAAGGTCGCGATTGAGAGTTGGACCACGAGGGGTCGAGATATGAGATATCAGACCGAGGAAGGTCGCGATTGAGAGTTGGACCGCGAGGGGTCGAGATATGAGATATCGGACCGAGGAAGGTCGCGGGACAAAGAGTTTGGACCGCGAGGGGTCGAGATATGAGATATCGGACCGAGGAAGGTCGCGATTGAGAGTTGGACCGCGAGGGGTTGAGATATGAGATATCGGACCGAGGAAGGTCGAGATTAAGAGTTGGACCGCGAGGGGTTGAGATATGAGATATCGGACTGAGGAAGGTCGCGATTAAGGATTGGACCGCGAGGGGTCGAGATATGAGATATCGGACCGAGGAAGGTCGCGATTTAGAGTTGGACCGCGAGGGGTTGATATAAGAGGTATCAGACCGAGGAAGGTCGCCATTAAGGATTGGACCACGAGGGGTCGAGATTGGAGATATCGGACCGAGAAAGGTCGCGATTTGAGGATTGGACCGCTAAGGTCGCGATTAAGGATTGGACCGCGAAGGTCGAGATTTTGAGAATCGGACCGAGAAAGGTCGCGATTAAGGATTGGACCGCTAAGGTCATGACTTGAGAATCAGACCGAGAAAGGTTGCGATTTGAGGATTGGACCACGAAGGTCGCGATTTTAGGAATGGACCGCGAGGTCACGACTGGGGATTCCAATAAATTGGACCATGCAATTGTTATTCTATTAAATGTTTAAGTTTACTAAAAACACGTTTTTCTCAGAGTCCTAAATGGTTGGAAAAGATCATCTTTTCGCACGAGGGACCTATAAGGCAAGCGAGTTCCACCGACAAAGGAAAAAGTGAACTTAAGGCTAGCTGATGATGCAAACTTCCAACGTATGTGACGCACGGGCCACAGTCGAAGTCAACGTCCTTAAGTTAAGG
>JAFEMH010005791.1:0-149084 GCA_022495995.1 Adenophora triphylla var. japonica
GCCTACTCCGCTTGCCTCAAGTTGCACCTCGCAAAACAAATTCATGTTAGGGTTGGGCGTCAGCATAGCTAACGCCCCTCCGACGCTCAAGTCAGTAATGTTTTAATAAGAGTAAAAAATTGAAATGCATAATTGAACTTCGACATAAATTTAAACCGTACCTGAGGAGTCTAGTTATAAATAACCAGACTTACATGAAATAAAGTTTCAAGTGGATAGCGTTCCAACTTCTAGGGATTTTGTCTCCACTCGGGGTTGACAACCAGTATGCACCTCGCCTTCAAAGATCGATGAGATATGGGCCTTCCCACTTGGGAGCCAGCTTACCTGCATTCAATTCTCTTGTATTTTGAAATACTTTTCTTAAAACTAAATCACCAACCTGGAACCTTCTAACTCTGATATTCTTGTTGTAAGACCTAGCAATTCGCTGCTGATAAGCTTCCATCCTTATCTTGGCTAAATCCCTGATCTCATCAATTGTATCTAAATCTTGAGTTAGCAAGAGGTTATTTTCATCTTGAGTCAATAAGCCATACCTTGTGTGGGACTCCCGCTTCAACTGGAATCACAAATTCGGCTCCGAATATTAAAGAATAGGGAGTTCTACCTGTGGCTCCTTTAGAAGTAGTTCTATCTGCCCATAGCACAAGTGGTAATTCTTCAACCCACTTTCCCTTCTTTTGATCTAGACGCTTTTTCAAGTTGTTGATGATCAATTTGTTGCTTGACTAGACGCACAGGCCATCGGGCTTCGAGGGTGGACAGTGTGGACATGATTAACTTGATGCCCCGAGCACAAAAATCCCCTGGTCTTTTTACTTCATGAACTACGTGACCCGTTGTCACATACAATCTCCATGGTACACCAAATCTCGCTAATGATATTTTTCTTTAAAAATGAAATTACCTCTTTATCTCTTACTTGTACATAAGCTTCCTCGCCTCGATCCATTTCGAGAAATAATCGGTTTAAGAGCCAACATGAATACTTTGCCTCCCGGGAGCTTTAGGCAACTTGCCTACAATATCCATGCCCCACCGCATGAAAGGCCAAGATGAGACTATAGGATGTAGAGGTTCGGCAGATTGATGCAAGATGTTGCTATGTCCTCGGGGAATCACACTTCGTACGTAGCTCATGGCATCTCGACGCATGGTTGGCCAATAGTATCCCATCTCGAGGGCCTTGGATGCTAATGCCTTTCCTCCGAATGGTTCCCACATATTCCTTCATGGATTTCTTTAAGCACCACTTCAACTTGATCGTTATCGACACATCTCAAGTAATGTCCCCGTAAAGACTTCTTAAACATCACATTATCTATCAAAACGAAAGTCGAAATACGAATCTTAAAAGATCTAACATTCTTAACATCGGATGGAATAGTTCCAAGTTGAAGAAACTCAATTACAGGTTGGGTCCAAGAAGGTTTAGCATCTTGTGCCCCCAAGAGATGGTGTAACCACTTGAATTTCCTCAACTTGGTCTATTGCGGGTACTTAACATAAATAATGGGTATACTAGAATGCAACATTGATTTGCAAGTTGAACCCAAGTTAGCCAAGGCGTCTGCTTCTACGTTTTCTTCTCTAGGGACCTGTTCCAAAGAGAATGACAGAAATCTCGAAGCTAAAGCCTTAACATGTTGGAGGTACAAAGTCATCTTGGAATGCTTCGCCATATAACTGCCATTAAAGTGGTTAGCTAGCAATTGAGAGTCAACAAATACATTTAAATGTGTAATATTCAAACTCAAAGCCGTAGTTAGAACCCATGATTAGGGCTTCATACTCAACTTCATTATCCGTTGCACCGAATTCACAAGATACAAACTTGAGGTATGATATCACCTTGAGGGGACTTCAGACTATTCCCAACCCAATCCCTTTGGAATTTGAAGCTCCATCGGTATACAATGTCCAAAATCTAGGAACAGCTTTTACCTTCAAGTTGTTGCACTTCCAGCTTCTACCTCAGCCGCAAACTTGGACTGAAGTCGCCTACGAAATCGGCTAGGGCCTCGCGATTTGATGGCTGTTCTTGGCTCATACGAAATGTCATACGTGCTCAACTTGATCGACCACTTGCCAACCTGCCCGACGTCTCTGGCGTTCTCAACACATTTCTTATAGGATAATTAGTTCGAACAGTTATGGAATGTGTTTCAAAATAATGACGTAATTTGGTGGCAGCAGTAGTTAAAGCTAATATTAATTTTTCAAGATGAGAGTACCTTGTTTCAAAGATCCAATAAAGACTTACTTACATAGTAAACAGGATGCCGTTCACCCTGGGTTTCCTTCACCAATACCGCACTAACAAAGATTTTCGCATACAGCTAAGTATAAATAAAGATGCTCACCATGTTCGGGTTTGGCGAGTAGGGGTGACGTCATCAAGTATTCTTTAAGTTGTTTGAAGGCGGCCTCATGTTGGTCAGTCCATTGAAAAAGTTTGTTTTTTCTTAATACTTCGTAGAATAACCTGCACTTATCAGATGATTTGGATATAAATCTATTCAAAGCCGCTACTCTGCACATTAACCTTTGTACGTCCTTGATGTTTTTAGGGGATTCCAAGTTGAGAATGGCTTTGATTTGTTCGGGACTTGCTTCCATTCCCCTCTTGGTTACCATATATCCCAAGAATTTGCCTGCTCTAACACCGAAGTTGCACTTCGCCGGATTGAGCTTCATGTTGAAGGCCTTCAAGATGTTGGATGCCTCGAAGGTGCTCCACATGATCCTCAATGTGCTTGGATTTGACCACCATGTCGTCTATGTAGACCTCCATCGTCTTGCCAAGTTGGTCTTTGAACATCTTGTTCACTAACCTTTGATAGGTTGCCCCCGCATTTTTAAGACCAAAGGGCATAGAAATATAACAATATATACCTTCTCGGAGTCATGAATGCTGTTGTATCTTCTTGGTCCGAAGGCTCCATTTGAATTTGTTGATGCCCTAAGATGCATCCATGAATGTCAAGATGTCGTGGCCTACTGTCTCATCAACTAGAGAATCAATATGAGGGAGAGGGAATGGATCCTTTCGGGGCGGTGCCTTGTTCAAGTCGATGAAGTCCACGCATACTCGCCACTTGCCACTCTTCTTCTCCACCACTACAACGTTAGCCAACCACCTTGGGTACTGAACTTCTCTGATCATCTTGGACTTTAGAAGCCTCTCAACTTCATCCTTTATGATCTGGTTCCGTCTGGCGAACTTCCTTCTTTTTGACGGACAGACGGATGGTCGGATCGATGTTCAACTTGTGAGTAATAATATCCTTGCTTATCCCTGTCATGTCCTCATGTTTCCAAGCGAAACAGCATTTCTGGCTTTTCAGGAGCTCGATCAACTCCTCTTCGATTTCGGACGGTAGGACTATCCCAACTTGCACTTGGGCCTCAAGATTTGATGCATCAACAGGAACGCTTTTTGTATCGTGCTCTACCGCTTCAAGAATGTCCTGGGCCTTTTTCTTTAATTGCTATGCTTGCCGAGGGGTCGAGCTTGCTTTCATGTTGATCTTGTAACATTCCTTAGAGACTTGCTGGTTTCCCTTCAACTTGGCAACACCCCAAGGTGTTGGAAACTTGACGCATTGATGGTAAGTCGATGGCACGGCCTTCATGTTGTGGATCCAAGGCCTTCCCAATATAACATTGTACGAGGAAGAGCACTCAATCACACAAAACCTCTCCATGGAATTCATACCTTCTAGGTAGATGGGCAACTTGATCTCTCCGACCGTTTGCTTCACCTCACCACTGAACCCTATCAGTATGGATGAATTCTTCACTACTTCGGACAGAGGGATGCCCATATCTTCAAGAGCATGAGTGAAGATGATGTTGACCGAACTGCCACCATCGATCAGAATCCGCTTGACCACACAATTAGCAATCTGCACCTGAACAACTAGACCATCATGATGAGGGTCCAACGTGTTGTCCTTATCTTCATCTTCAAAGGAAATAACATGACCATCGGTGAAGTCACGACGCCTTGAAGGCAATTCTGATTGATCTTCCTTAGATCTTTTGGCATGACGCTTGGCGGCGAGTAAGTTGTGCCGCAAATATGAGACCCACCTGAGATAACATTCACTACCTTGGTGGCCGGAGGGGGTGCAACTTTCTCGGGCCTAGATTGCTCCTCTGAACCAAGTTCTTTGGATTCACTCTTGACCCTCTTCTTGCCCAACAAATCCTTGAGAAGACCCTTGGACAATAAATGAGCAATCTCCTTCCTCAAGGCGAAACAGTTCTCGGTGGTGTGCCCAAAATCTTCATGAAACGCGCACCACTTGGACTTGTCCTTCCAAGTTGTTGATCGGTCACTCTTCTTGGGCCATCTTGCTTTATCTCCAAGATTTCCCATGGCGCACAAGATTCCCGCAATGTCCACAAAAGCAATATTCGAAATTTGTGGATAATCATTATCATCACCTTCCCGATCATCATCTACAACATGAATTCTAGAGGGTTCGGTTTTAACAGGGGTTTGCCTGTTGGACTTAGGGTGATGGGAGTCCGATCGTCCGTCAGAGGGTTCAAATAGAGGAGTAGGAGTCCTCCTGGGGCTGATTTCCCCATTGCCAAGCTATCTTCCTCCAATCGGATGTAAGGCAAGGCCCCGGTTCTGATTTCTTCAAGTTGTTTCGCAGGGGTCATCACCAACTCGTTGTAAAACAATGAGCTCTTCTTCAAGCCTATGCGGAATGCCTCCGCTGCTATGGACACGTCCAAGTTGGGTATAGTCACCGCTCCTTATTGAACCCGTGCAAATACTCTTTAAGATTTTCGTTAGGCCGTTGCACAATTCTATAAAGATCACTAGTCAACTTGTCGAATGCCCCGTTACATGAAAACCGATTAATGAACATATTGACAAGTTGAGCATAAGATGAAATAGAGTTTAGAGGAAGCCCCGTTAGCCATTTTAAGGCCGGTCCCGACAAGGTTGAGCCAAAGCCCCCGCAAAAACATGCTTCTTTAAACATAGGAGGGATACTTATGATATCCATCGACTCCCGATACAAAGAACACGTGCTCGCCGGATCGGTACTCCCATCATACTTCTTCATATGAGGACCGAGAATTTTCTTCGGGATCTCCACACCGGCTATTGGCGGCACAAAACGAGACTCGTTGTAGCAAGTTGGAGAGACTTGGTGATACGGCAAGTTGACTCCGAGGGCACGCTTCGGAGCAACTCCTTAATGGTTTGCATTTCCTTAACAAGTTGGTTCTCTCGCGAAAAGAGGAGCATTATTAACTTGAGGTGCGAAAGTATCGAAAGCATTAAAGAAACTTCCCCGTTTGCCCCACTCGAGGGTGTAGCATAAGTGTAGCAAGATGATAGCGCGGATTGGCTAGCCGATAGGCCGAATCTTGGTTGCTCAATTGGAATGGATGTCACAACCGTGCTTTCCGCCGGCAAGGTGTTGGACATCGGGATATCTCCAACATGGCTCGGTCCCGTACCCGCACCAAAACAAAGATCTAGGAAGTAAAGGTGAAAACGGAGTGGATACTTCGAGTCTCCGCTTGCTTCCCTTTACGCAGTACTATCAATGGCATTGAATATCATGGTATTCGTACGCTCCTGATCATCCAACCGATCGCCTATTTTCTTCATCATGTCCGCCATGTTGGACATTATCTCCAAATTGACAGCTTCTGCACTTGGAGGAGGGTTGCCTTGGGCATTGGAAACAGGAAGCGGCCGACTCTGACTGCTGGAAGATGGATTAACCATTTCTACTTGAATAATCAAAGTTTCCCACAGATGGCGCCAAATTGTTTTGGTCAAATTTCAACAATTATATTTTTATGATGGGAAAAGTGACTAAAGTGATATGAATCTAGGTACAATGACTATCAAGTTGAATAGAAATGGACACAAGATGTTTGTTGACTAGGGAAAGCCCTTGAACAACTTGTTTCTCCCAAGACAAAACCCCGGGAGGATCTGGCTCCTGCCTTGACCGAAAGTTTACTAAGAGTTCTCTTGAGATTACAATGCTAAGAGCGTATGAAAAAGGGAGCTTAAGCTAGTGAAGAACGTGTGTGAAAATACAGTGTGTGTTCCCCTTTTATACCTCAAAAAATAAAACTAATTAACAAAAAAGAGGATTATGGGCCTATAAACTCGGAATTAGGGTTGATCCTTGGAGATATATCCGCACTCGTTCGTTTGAGGAGGAGATAGTGATTTGTTTGCTGAAGAAACGTGGTTGACCTGGTCTTCGCTTTCTTTGGCATGATCCCTATAAAATAGGAATAGCGTTACTGATCCCAACCTGTAGGAAACCAAGTGGTAAATGGAACAATTCAAGTTGTTAGTACCAAGTTGTTAAGTGTAAGTTGTAAACATGTTGACCGAAAAATGTAGGGCCCAACAATATATATATAGATTTAGGAAATAATAGTTATCCAAATGAATCTAAAACTTGTTATAAATTTATCATTAAAAATACTATCAACAAGAATTTCTAGACTTTTATTAGGATAATTGAGTCATCGTAAGTTATTGATCAAAGTTCAATCAAACTAACAACTAAAAAAGTTAAAAAGTGGGGGTGTAATACTATAGACACAAATGATGTTCACAAAATGATCCGGCAAAGTTTGATTAGATATTGTGATTATAGGCCACACTATTCATTAATTATGGGGCAAACTACAAATATATGAAATGCACTATTGTGTTTATTACAATTAATGGAACGTATTACAACTTGACACCTAAACGTAACGTATTTTACCATGTCGTTACATATTTTGGAACGTACCCTAACGATGTTAAATAAAAGAATGTCAACAAAATAAGAAAAAATATGAATACCCGTTAAATATATTTAACAATCATTAGCCTTTTAATGGTTTTGATAGTCTTCTTTCTTACCCCTCACACTCCTCCGTTCACCACCCACCACCCATCAGTCCGCCCCACCATTACCACCACCATAATCATCGACTAGCACCACTACCACAAACTCTTCATGAAATTCGAACACACATGCGTTCAAACAAAATTCACGCGTGTACAAACCTATAATGAAAACCTTACAATTTATTTCCATTCTTCTCACCTCTCACACATAGTATACACACTTTCTCTCTCTAGAAAACACAAAAATCAAGAATCAAGAATGCATGTAATGGTAGCAGAGAGCTCAACAATTTATGAAACAATAACAACAATTGATACATGAGAAAACCACCCAAAATCAAACAACCCATTTCGAAATTAAATCCATATCTCCTCAAATCCGCTTTAAACCCACCATTTCTTCCCTCCGCCTCTCTACTTTAACCCCAACCGTTGACGGCAAAAGTGCCGACGCCGGTGGAAGTGGAATTACAAGTGTCAGTACACCCCCGGCCTTTGTTCCATCCTTTGATTCTTCTTTTTCACCTGAATCCTTAGGGTTCTAAACTTTTGGGGTTGAAATTTTGATTTGATTTTGACTAGAGCTCGATTTAATTTTACTTAGGGTTCAAAATAAGAAGAAGATAAGAGCTGTGTTACTTTTTTAATGATTATTATTTTATTTAGTGAGTTGGTTCATTTCGTTAATAAAATTCAACGTCATTCAACTGAGTTCCCTTAATTGTAATGAGACTCAAAAGTACGTTATATTATGTTGTTAATTCATAGTATGTTACATTTATTGTAAATGAAGATGTAGTACGTTTCATGTTCTTGTAATTATTCCAATAATTACATATCCAATCATACAATGACAACTTAATGTGTGTCCAAAATTTTGTGAACTTATTTTGTGCCTATAGTATTGCCGACAACAAAAGATTCGCTTATACAATTTGAACAGTTGACAGGAAATGTGCTTTGTAGTCAAATCATTTAAATGATCATCATTACCTGGACTATGGAAATTATAAATTAAGCCTTTTTGATCCCACTAATTAAAGCTACATTATGATGTTCACATCTTATGGGACTGGGAATTGGTGGAAGACCTCCACTTGAAAAGCATAGTATGATCAATCATTTTATTACAATATTATATTTTTCACACGTGTTTATTTTTACAAAAAACTCCTAACTGTATGGAGAAACGGGTTTTTTAATATTCAGAAACCTTCAAAATGAATATTCAGAAACTTTCAAAATATTTTTGGATATTCATTTGATGGTTTCTGGATATACATTTGAAGGTTTCTGGATCCAGAAACCTTCAATAAGCAATTTCTGAATATGCACCTAACACATTTCTGGATATACATTCACATACTTCTGGATATGCACCTAACACATTTCTGGATTGCCAGTTTAAAGTTTCTGAATATTCATTTTGAAGGTTTCTGGATGCTCATTTTGAATGTTTCTAGATATTCATTTGATGATTTCTGGATATACATTTGAAGATTTCTGGATACTCATTTTATAGTTTCTGGACATGGTCAATTGTGTGTTTCTGGATATTTAATTTGGTAGTTCTGGATATTAAAAAACACGTTTCTCCATAACTTATGGAGAAACGCGTTTCTCCGGAGACCTACTCTTATTTTTATGGGTTAATTACCCTCTTAGGGGTCGTTTGATAGCCAGATTAGAGTTGGATATGATTATTAGTCCAATAAGCTTGGTGTTTGGTAGGCTAAATGCAATGGGAGTAATAATCCTGGGTACAACTCGGATAAGCTTCTTATCCACTCTTATCCCCTCTAACCCCTTCATATTAATCCCCAAGAAAAGGGTGGTGTTATTAATCCCCTGATTAATAATCCCCCACTATTAACACACTATTAACATAGGTTAATCCTATCGGCCTACCAAACGAGCCAATGTAAAAAAGCATATAATCATTCATTTTACTCACTTATTCTTCTTCTTCTTCTTTTCTCCCTTATTTTAATCCTAAATTTGGACAAAATCATTTTATTCAATGTTCGATTAAGTTGACCAAAAAAATCAAATTATATTTAGCTTTTCATTTTTCTTTTCCGATATCCACAAAACGAGCTTGCCTCCTTCCCTTTCTGGGATGTAAAGAAGAGGGATTCAAATTAGTTTGTTAGAATAAATCTTTCTCTATTGTATAATATAATATGAACATTCTGAAATTGTATAAACTACACTAATAAAGTTTGTTACCCAATGGAGCCTTCTGTATGTTCATGCATTACCATTAGTTATGACTACGAGTGTCTTTAACACTCTAATACCAAGCTTTCAATTTGGAATTGGAACTGGAATTGAAAATGGAACTGGATTTGAGTTGTCAAACACATCTTTAATCTGATTTGTCCGGTAGATCACAGCTTAATGTTTCTATGTCTCTATTTAATCCTTTTAATTTTGTAAAATTTTGATGATTGCAATCTTTTCAATTCCTTGTCAATTGACCTTGATGGAGCGGGAAAGAGCAAATGGAATTTGGGGGAATTGAAAAGGAGAGAGAGAATTCCGGATTAATTTCATGTGTTTGTGTTATATGGTAGGGGTGGGTCAATTAGAACCATATTAGGGTTCATATAATCGGTAAGAACACGTTTAGTTCGAACCCTGAGTAGACTAATACAGTGGTGGGTGACATAGGTGTTCATTCTTTCCTCCCTTAAAAGTTTATACATAGATTTTTTAGAAGTTAAGACACGAATACTTTATGTAGCCACCCGCAAGGGCCGAGGTAGCAGTTGAACCCCCCAACTTGATATAAATTTTCATAATGCAGTTGAGCAAGAGGGGGTCGGAATAAAATAACCAACAATAATATTATTTTATAGGAAAAATGCAACAATTAGCATCCAACTATTGCACTTATGTGGATAATACCATTAAACTTTTTTTTTTGGATCCAACACATTAAACCATTTTTTTTTTTGTATTTATTACCACTACGACTAACAGGGTTAGTTTTTCCTAGTTAAATGCTATTTACCCAGGGGTATTTTCGGTATAAAAGACCTAGGGGATGAATTAAAAAGAGGATTAATGTCTGGCCTCTATATTTCTCTTCTCTTTTATACCGAAAATACCCCTGGGACTTTTATACCAAAAATACCCCTGGGTAACTAGGAAAAACTAACCTCGAAAATATCCCCGGGACTTTTATACCGAAAATACCCCTGGATTATAGAGGCCAGACATTAATCATCTTTTTAATTCATCCCCTAAGACTTTTATACCGAAAATACCCCTGGGTAAATGGCATTTAACTAGGAAAAACTAACCCCGTTAGTCGTAGTGGTAATAAATACAAAAAAAAAAAACAGTTTAATGTGTTGGATCCAAAAAAAAAAAGTTTAATGGTGATGTTGCAGGAATTGTGCTTATCAATAATCCTCCACATGGCAGGACCAATCACCTGGCTTCTTGACCTGAAATCAGAACCCACGACTAGCCGGATGTGTCTCCGGCGAAGACGCTCGGGCGTGAGAGTAAGATCACAGTGTATATAGCTCAAAATGTACTGAATAATGAATTCAGATAACAAAATGGCAGTTACCTCTGCACCGTTGGTAGTGATGATGTATTTATAGGTGATGGTTGTTGTATTTTTGGTGGAGCGATATGTGCTCCGAGATTCTAGCGGCAGTTACTTGTCATGAGAACGTGCCTGAAAATGTCCCTGATTTATAGGGATGCGGTTATGGAAAGATTTGACCATGTACGTCTACCTTAGCTAGCTCGACGCTTGAGTGATTAGGTCGAGGTCGCCACTTGAAGAAGGGTCGACCTGACTGACGGGTAGAGCATGGATCGTACCCGTATTAGAGTCTGGATTGTAAGGTCGGACTAAGTCAGGTTGGGACCTAATAGGTCGGACGTTGGGCTTAGTCGACTGATATTTGGCATGAGCTTTGGGCCTTGCATTGATTGGACCTGGCCCTCTTGATACGTTGGGGCAATGGTTGCCTTTAGGATTGGGCTTTGCTTACTTGGCCCAACTCGACACTTTTGGTATGTTCAGTGGCCCCCAACTTTCGAGTTGACTTTGTCGACTAGGAAGTTAAGGAAATTTTCGATGAGAATCACTTTACTCGCAGGTCGTTACTAGTCTTTGAAGTAGGTCGACCATAATGACGTGGCACAATCCTGAACGTTGGCGATGAACGGTTAGATCGGAACGAGCGCCGTTTTTGCCATAATGATTATAATTTTGACGTTTGAGAGTCCGCCTAGGAAACTGTTTCCGCCATTAATTAGGAAAATTAATTTTGAATTTCCCCTTGCCCTTTCCAATTCAGTAAGCTATAAATTCAAGAATCCTTCCCCATTTACAACTTTTGCTGTCTCTGAACTCTGTGCGTGATTTCGGCGACGACAAAGGAAAGTTGATCCTTGCTATAAATTGGTGCTTTCGTCTTCCATTGTTCCGTTTTTCTCTCCACTGCTAAAGGTATTCCCGTTATCCTTTAGAATTAGGGCTTTAATTTTTGCAATTTCTTTGATTTCGCCATGGCTAGGACCTTTAGTTGCGAAGCCGGGGCTGGGTATGGTTACTGTAGTGTCAACCATAGAGTCTACAAACATTTGAATGGAGAGTGGAGAGAGATAACTGTTGATGAGTGTTCTTTAATTTTGACTCGTTGGGGCTTGCGTTTCGCTGAGCTATCTTTGCCTGTGGGAGATGACCTAGATGCCTTAGGAACGGATGATCCTAGAATTGTGTCTTTTCACCTCTGATGGAGAAAATTCCACTGTGTAATAAAAACCTTGCAAGTGTACAAGTCACCGAAGTAGCAACGTACAAAAGTAAGGGTCGAACCACAGAGACTCGTGTGATTTAACAAGTTAATTTAATTAATGTAAACGAAACAAAAGGGAAAAGGGTTTTTTTGATTTGATTGAATTATAAAACTAAGAAAGCAAAATAAATAAATTAAAGATAATAAGAGACAAGGGATTCATGGATTGGGGATCATAACAATTATCACTTTATGCTTTTTATTTCATGTAAAAAGGATTCAATCTCATTCTTGGGTTCGTTCACAAAAATCTAGGGTTAAGATGTTCATATATTCCGGTAGGTCAATAAGAACATTAGAACCCTAATAACTCTATCATGTTCATATATTCCGGTAGGTCAATATAAACATTCAAGAATTTCAATTAAAAACGTAAGAACAATGGAACCTAGATTCGTTTGATTTCCGGTAGGTCCTCAATTGAATCTATTCTTCTCAACAATGGTCAAATTACAATTCATCCACGCAAGTGCAATGGTTTGTATCCAAATAAATTCAAGAGGTCAAAAGTATATTCCGGTAGGTCAATACAATTGATCTCAAGAACAATAATTAAAACCGTTGAGAAGAACAAAAACAAAAGAGAGATAGGAAGAATTAAAGCCTTAGCATAAATATCAAATTGTTACTCACCTCAATCCATGAATCAAATAGTTTAGACTTGAATGGCCATTAAAATAAATAAAGCAAAACCTTGTTCTTTCATCTTCAAAAATAAATAAAATCTAAACTAAAAATATAGAGAGAAAATCAAAGAATAAAAGATCCAAAGATCCCAAGAAAATAAAAAAATAAAAGATCAAAGATGATACAAAACTAGTCTAGGGTTGTTTATATAGGAGGAGGGAGGTGAAAATCCTTTTTGGAAACAAATTAGGGTCAAAATCCTAGTCAAAATAGAAGATCTCTCGAAATCCGTGGCTGATTACGTGCAACTGTGGAAAATCTTTAGAATCCGTCCAAAATAAGGAAATGGCTGCATCTGTCCGTACATACTGGCGCGCGCCATCGAGACCGGTGTACGCTGTACTAACTCTGGATACTTCCCGGGCGTGCGCCCACCGGACCGGGCGTGCGCACCGCTTGACATTTCTTTGGCCCAAGCAAAGACAATCATCCTCCCTGCCCAAAGAAATCCTCTTGGCCCCAAATGCCTTAGCAATGGCCCGCCATCCTTCATTTCCCTCGGCCACAAATGGCCTTGATTTGTGCAACCTTAGCCTTGGTACCAATTTTAATATTCGTTTCGTCCCGCAATTTTGCAGTCGCACTTTGGCCACTATAATGACTTCTTTTGCACTTCGCTCTTTAGGATTTTATTTTTCATTTTAACCCAGGAATTTTTTTATATTAAATTCGTCCAAAAATTTCATATTTCCAATTTAGTCCCTGAATTTTCAATATTTCCAATTTGGCCCTTGAACTTCATAATTTCCGTTTTGTCCCAAATTTTCCAAAATTACAATTTGATCCAAAAGCTTCCAAAGTACACTCCAATCCTCCGTTTTCAACATTGTTGCACTTCAACCCCTGTACTTTCAAAACACTAGAAAATACATTAAATTCTCAAAGTTTCGAGCACCAAATAAGCTAGGAAATATATCTTTTGGATGGGTAAAACCACATCCATCAAATACCCCCAAACTTATCTTTTGCTCGTCCTCGAGTAAAACAAAAGAAATAAACAAAAACAAAATTACCTTAACAAATAAAAACAATCAACAGAAAATATTTTTGATATGTTCTCACTACATACAAGGTTGTCGTCCAATCAAGTCTCAGATTCTTACTTAAATATGCTAAACGAGTGCCAATAAGAATATGTAATTACAATTATATTAATGCATCTAACTCACAATTTTCCACCTCGGCCTGAATGATGAATGAAATATGGGAGATCATTGTCACCAAAGTAAGATATTTTATAGGGTCACTAACCACATGCTCTAAATCAATAATACTAAGATGAAATTTCTGCACAAGGGACACTCATATGCATATTTAAACAAAACTGTCAACCCGGCTACTCTTTAGGGATCAAATATGGCTTTATGGTTTGTAATGTATCGCGATAAACTCAGGCTAGGTTCACGGTTACAAATGAAGATAAGGACATACGAAGTCAAGCAAGTGAAACTAGAAAGTCTTCATCATACATCCTTACATTGAAATTATCACTCCGCTCCAAGCCAACCCATTGATTTAACCCCCAAACTTATAATTTTGTATACTTTCAAACTTGGGTTTGATCACCTATCTTTCTTTTTGATCACTTTCCTCTTCAACATTAGAGAGGGCAAGGCAAAATTTTTCTTATTTTTTTTTTTCTTTCATTTTTTTTCTTTGCTTTGCACAAATAAATCACGAAGAATGTGCATTCAATACTTTTTGCTCAAGCCCCTCTTTTCATTACATAACAATTCATAACCCTTTTCTTTCTTTTCATGACCACTTCCCACTCAACCCTTGATTTTTAAACCATCCCCCAAATATCCCAATTCTTTTCCTAGTTTCACTTTCTTGAAAAGGTGGGAAAATAGTGTATAAGTTAAAAGTGTAGGATAATGAGGGTACAAAAGAAGGCGAATGGTGGTCTAAAATAACCTCCCACTTTGTGAGAGATTCCATTCTTTTTCAAGCTCAAAAGGGGTTCCAGCGGAAAATTTTATTATAAGTGACGAGAAAGTTAAAGGCTCACAAATAGGGTTCAAAGAAATAGCCACATATCACTTCCCGAATAGCCTAATTGATGTGTTATTGACAGTCATGCAAACATGTTCTAGGGACCCCGAGAATGTCAAAGTGATTCTATAAAGGTCTCCTAAATTGGTAACAATGGTCAAGAAAAATGATGGAAGTGAATGGTGGTGCAATTGTGTTTTACATGTATTAATGCAATTCTAATTAACATATTCAAATTGGCACAAACTAGCAAAATTCAATCAAAAACTCTCTCAAATCATCACGGACATTGGCCAACTTCCAAACATATAATGAGAACAAAATTTTTAAATTTTTCTATTTTTTTGGAGGGTGACACTATATACACTCCCCTATAAACCCACAAACTCGGAGAGATATCTACCCCCAAACTCAAAACATGCTATGTCCTCATAGCAAAGAGAACAAAAACATGCCTTGGGTTCAAAGGACAATATGACACAACAAAACAAATAAATAAAGCAAATAAAACATACCTGCTTGGGTTGCCTCCCAATTAGCGCATTTGGTTAAGGTCGTTAGCCCGACCATTGCCCCACTTACTTGGGGTTGAGATTGGCCTCAATAGATTTGGCCTTTGCTTTTCGGCCCTTTGACCACCTTTGATTTTCTCGGGCACAAACGCCCACTTCCTTCCATGCGTAGGTCCCTTTCTTAATTAATTCAGGTGGAGCCCACGAAACTTTGGGTGCTTTATGCTTCACCCTTTTTCTTTTCTTTTTGTTGGGGCTCTTGCCCCCAAACTTAGTTTGTTCCTTCACCTGCGGAATATCTTCCTCAACAAGATCAAAGAGGTTATCTTGAACAAAAATATTAGCAAAAATAGTCTCAGATAAATCAAGCAAATAACTCTCCTCTCTAACTTTAAGTTTTGAATGCCCTTGTGGTAGATGTGATGAAATCGACTCTTTATGGGAGTCGTGTGGGGAGTGATACGACCCGTTACTCCTAGAGTATTGGTCGGCTTTAATGTTACTAGCCAAGGGGCACACGTCCGCATTATCCCCACTTTTCTCACATCCATTCACATCATATTTGATAATTGGAAAATCGGTTATGGATCCTACAAAACCATCTGTGGGGGAGGGTTTCTTATCATTTTTAAACATACAAAATTTACATTCCTCCCCCATACCTCTCAAGGACACAACCCCTTGACACACATCAATGATGGCCTTAGTGTCAAACATAAATGGCCTCCCAAGCAGAATGGAAGTTTTCAGTTGTTCCTCATTTGATCCCTCCATGCACATCACATAAAAGTCAATAGGGATAATGATTTTATCGATTTTAACCAACACCCCTTCAATAACCCCTAAAGGTCTTTTGATTGAGAGATCCGCCAATTGCAAGTCTCTCATGGGTTGTTTCAACTCACATACCCCCAAACTTCTAAAAACATGAAAGGGCATCACATTAACACTTGCCCCAAGATCCAACAAACCTTTAAAATTTTGACCCCCTAAAGAAATTGGGATAGTGAAACACCCGGGGTCTTTTTGAACATGTTTAATCTTTTCAAACTCCACACCTCCAGAGGGTATGGTTCTTTCAACATTGGGAGGAGGGGTTTCTAAGTTTAATGCAGAAAATACATATTGAACCTCCCCAATCTCATCCTCTTCCTCACTAACATTATCAATATTATCACATTCAAAATTATCAAGGGAAGAAAGAAATACCTCCTCAATCTCATCACTTTCATCCCAAATAGTCACTATAGACTTGGCTTGCTCTGGTGGACTTTGAAAATTTTCTTGTCTTTGGCTTTGTACCGCTTCCACCAACTGTCCAATTTGGGTCTGTAACTTCTGCATGGCAGCCTCATGATTTCTGAAGGCTTGTTGTTGTTCCATCTTGTACTGTTGTTGCTCCATCTTTAACTGCATCATGGGCTCTTCCCAAGGCTCTCTATTCCTCTCAAAGGGTCCCTGCGGTGGTGGTTGGGGATGGAGAGTTTTATTCGGTTGATTTCCACCCCATGACAGGTTGGGATGTCTCGGTCCTGCTTGCCCTCCTAGATTGTATGCATTCCCGTACTGAATATTGTTGCTTGGTGGGAACCTTTGCATATATGACTGCATCGTCTGCACCTGCTCATGATTATATAAATGGGGACTAGTGGTGGGGCAAACTTCATAAGAGTGAGTGTTAGAACCACAAGTTACACAACTATCATGCATTACATTACCAACAGATGACACATTGGAAGCAGAATTGAAAGTACTACTCATGGCCAACTTATCAAATTTTTGATTAAGAAGCGCAATTTGTTTTGAAATCTCATCACTCAACCCTATTCCATTCACACTATTTGTTTTACCCCTTGACCCCTTTTGTTGAGAATTAGATGCTAATCTCTCAAATAGATTTTGGGTCTCATCCGCAGTTTTGGCTCCTAAAGAGCCTCCGGCTGCGTTATCCACCATAGCCTGATCGGCTTGTGTCAACCCCCCATAGAAAGTTTGATGCAATAAAGGCAAAGGAAAATTATGGTGGGGACATTGCACCAAAAGCATCTTAAATCTGTCCCATGCTTCATGGAATGCCTCAAAAGAGTCCTGTGTGAACCCTATAATTTTCTGTCTAAACGTGGCTAACGTAGCATGTGGGAAGTATTTTCTCAAAAATATATCATGTAATTCATCCCAAGTATTTATGCTCCTAGGTGGGAGCAACATGAGCCACTTCTTAGCATTATCCCTCAAAGCAAAGGGAAAACATTTTAGTCTTAAGTGCTCATCAGTCACACCGTCTCTCAATGGAAAACTAGACACAATCATCATATATTCCCTCAAGAAATTCAAAGAATCTTCGCAGGCGAGGCCATGAAACTGAGGAATCATGTTAAACAGATGGCCTTTTACCTCATAACTTTTTGTTGCATCAGTCAACACAATGCATGACACAGATGTGTCCACCCGCGGCCTAGAGAAGGCATCCATGGTGGGTGCTTGCAAAGCCATATCAAATTCAAATTCTTCTCCCTCGGTGGAAGAAGTTTCTAATTCACTCAAAGTTACCTCTGTCTCGGTGACAGAAGTTTCGTAATCAGTCAAACACTTGAGTAGAGGGAATGCCTCTCTCATCTTTGTCTATCTCGTCGTTCAAAGGAACCAAGTTAGGATCCAATGACCGGCGACCAAACATGCACCGATTAAATAAACTTGTTAAAAATCACAACAAGTCCCCGGCAACGGCGCCAAAAACTTGATGGAGAAAATTCCACTGTGTAATAAAAACCTTGCAAGTGTACAAGTCACCGAAGTAGCAACGTACAAAAGTAAGGGTCGAACCACAGAGACTCGTGTGATTTAACAAGTTAATTTAATTAATGTAAACGAAACAAAAGGGAAAAGGGTTTTTTGATTTGATTGAATTATAAAACTAAGAAAGCAAAATAAATAAATTAAAGATAATAAGAGACAAGGGATTCATGGATTGGGGATCATAACAATTATCACTTTATGCTTTTTATTTCATGTAAAAAGGATTCAATCTCATTCTTGGGTTCGTTCACAAAAATCTAGGGTTAAGATGTTCATATATTCCGGTAGGTCAATAAGAACATTAGAACCCTAATAACTCTATCATGTTCATATATTCCGGTAGGTCAATATAAACATTCAAGAATTTCAATTAAAAACGTAAGAACAATGGAACCTAGATTCGTTTGATTTCCGGTAGGTCCTCAATTGAATCTATTCTTCTCAACAATGGTCAAATTACAATTCATCCACGCAAGTGCAATGGTTTGTATCCAAATAAATTCAAGAGGTCAAAAGTATATTCTGGTAGGTCAATACAATTGATCTCAAGAACAATAATTAAAACCGTTGAGAAGAACAAGAACAAAAGAGAGATAGGAAGAATTAAAGCTTTAGCATAAAGATCAAATTGTTACTCACCTCAATCCATGAATCAAATAGTTTAGCCTTGAATGGCCATTAAAATAAATAAAGCAAAACCTTGTTCTTTCATCTTCAAAAATAAATAAAACCTAAACTAAAAATATAGAAAGAAAATCAAAGAATAAAAGATCCAAAGATCCCAAGAAAATAAAAAAATAAAAGATAAAAGATCAAAGATGATACAAAACTAGTCTAGGGTTGTTTATATAGGAGGAGGGAGGTGGAAATCCTTTTTGGAAACAAATTAGGGTCAAAATCCTAGTCAAAATAGAAGATCTCTCGAAATCCGTGGCTGATTCTGTGCAAATCTGTGGAAAATCTTTAGAATCCGTCCAAAATAAGGAAACTGGCTGCATCTGTCCGTACATACCGGGCGCGCGCCCACTGAGACCGGGTGTACGCCTGTACTCAATCTGGATACTTCCGGGCGTGCGCCCACTGGACCCGGGCGTGCGCCTGCTTGACATTTCTTTGGCCCAAGCAGCACAAACATCCTCCTGGCCAGCAAATCCTCTTGGCCCCAAACAGCTTAGCAATGGCCGGCCATCCTTCATTTCCCTCAGCCACAAATGGCCTTGATTTGTGCAACCTTAGCCTTGGTACCAATTTTAATATTCGTTTCGTCCCGCAATTTTGCAGTCGCACTTTGGCCACTATAATGACTTCTTTTGCACTTCGCTCTTTAGGATTTTATTTTTCATTTTAACCCAGGAATTTTTATATATTAAATTCGTCCAAAAATTTCATATTTCCAATTTAGTCCCTGAATTTTCAATATTTCCAATTTGGCCCTTGAACTTCATAATTTCCGTTTTGTCCCAAATTTTCCAAAATTACAATTTGATCCAAAAGCTTCCAAAGTACACTCCAATCCTCCGTTTTCAACATTGTTGCACTTCAACCCCTGTACTTTCAAAACACTAGAAAATACATTAAATTCTCAAAGTTTCGAGCACCAAATAAGCTAGGAAATATATCTTTTGGATGGGTAAAACCACATCCATCAACCTCTTCCATGAGCTTCTCGATCATATAGCTGTGTTCTATGTCAAGGATGCCAACAAAACCTCCTTTTTTAGAAATAGGATTTGTTTTCCGGGGGAATCTAGGTCGCCCCTTAGTGCGTCTACTAGGACTCCTGAGACTTCATGTAGAACTGATTCCCCTGTTTCCCCCTCTTCTTGTACAGATATGGCGACTCAAGGAGAAGCTGATGTCTCCACCTCTTCAAGCCCGCGTATCGTGGATGCTTTTGAGACCTCTGTGGTACCAGGAAGAAATGAAAGGGGGTATGTGCCCCAAGGGCCACTTAGAGGAAAACAGAATTTTCCCTCTAGAATGTCTACAATCCATGACTTCTGCGAGGTGGACAGGAAGGAGTTTGAGGTTACCCTTTACAGCAAGGCTGATTTCTTCAAACAGTTTGGGAAGTCTTACAAAACTGATGCCACCAGAGTTGCCTTTTATTATGGCCAGTTTACTGCCGGCCTGAGACTGCCCTTGGACCCCTTCGTTAATGAGTTCCTAGAGTGTGCCAATGCCCTACCTCTCCAGCTGGGTGCCAATACATGTAGAGTTTTGGTCTGTTTCGCGATGGTTTTCCGTTTCTTAGGTTATGAGCCTTGTATGAGGGTATTTAGAGAATTCTTTGCTGTGAAATTTGATAAGAATGGCGGCATAAGCACTCCTTCCAAAGCAAATTCCCCCAAATTATTTATTAACTTGCCCAGCAAAGTTAGTGGCTGGAATTCTCATGTAGCAGTAGTGGAGAGTAGGTTAGGATGGGAGTTCCCTTTACCGAGTGAGGATACCAAGGTGGTGAGGGATGAAGATCAGTGGGAACCCCATTGGCATGGTGACATGCGTAGGAAGTTGGCAGAGTTGGTCGTTCATAGGCCCATCAGTTGGGAGATTCTAGGGACCACAAAAAACAATTACATCCAAGCTGGTATGATGCTAGGGGACGATGATGTAGTTCTCTTGGTTCCCATAGTCAGGTGTTGGAGGTATCCAAATTGGGTAACCCATGCTCATGCTAAGTTCGAGAAGATGTGCTCTCTTTGCCAGAAGGCTGAGAATTATTGCAAGGATAATGGAGAGCATGTTGGTGGTAAGGATTTACTCGCCTCTTCTTTCTCCTTATATGAAAATTTTCTATGAGCGAGCTCCATCTTAGCACCTGAATTTGATTACTTAGCCGTCACTTACTGATCCCAGTGTAGAATTCGTGCCCTGTATATGTGTAGTTTTTGTATTGAATTTTTTAGCTCGCAACTAATCCTACTCGTATGTAGAACTTGTAGCTCGTACATAGAACTTATCTTTATATGTCGATCTAACACTTTTCCTTTTTGTTTTGTGCAGTTTTGACTCCTGCTCAGGAAGCTAATATGGGGAGAGCCATTGATATTAGAAAGTCCAAGAAGAGCTATGGAGCAGCTAATGCCAAGGAGAACCGCGAGACAGAGGGTGCCAAGAGAAATGATTTGCTGAAGCTTGTTGATCAGGATACCACCAAGTTCATTCCTGCTGAGGAGAACCTGGAAGAGTTGAATGAGGCCCCTGTGGGAGAAAGTGTCGAGGGAGGTGAGGCACAAGATGCTGAAGAGGTCGACATTGCTGATGAGGAGCCAGAGAAAGAGGTTGCCAGGGTCAGGACCCGTGGCCAAGCCAAAGCAAAAACCAAAGCTGCCTCCAAGAAAAAGTCCCATGTTATTTCTTTGGATGATGAAGAAGAGGATGAAGATGATGATGTTCCTTTGAGCAAGAAAATTAAGATTGGTCCATCAACAGTGAGCTCGACATCTAATCAAGTCGATGCTGGTGAGCCAGTGGAGACCGAGATTAGGAACCCCCAATCCTCTCCTGTCCAGGTTTCTTATGCTGAGTTAATCCAGACTCGGGTTGGCGAGCTAAGTGATGTGGTTCCTTTGACCAGGATCAATTGCTTGGCTAGGGAGTACCCTGAGTTGGAGTATGGACGGCGATGGTCCAGACGGGGTCGACCATGATTTGATTATGGAGTTTACCAAAAAGCCTTTGACTCCAGAAGCCTGCAGAGCTAGGGTCGGGCTGGCTTCATCCGAGGTAACCCCTGCAATTTCCTAGGTTGCTGCTTTTATTTTTTCTTGTTCATACCAAGTCTCCATTTGTGTCTGTCAGATCTAACCCCTTCCTCTTATTTGCTATTTCAGTCTCTAGCTATGATAGATCTAGCCACCACCTACTGGAAGGCTGCACAGGAGCAGGAGAAGCTAGCCAAGTCGATGTTGGCCAGGAAGAATGAAGAGTTGAAGAAGCTGGAGGCGGAGAACACCAAGGTGGGAGAGCTGAAGGAGGCCAATGTTAAGTTGAAGGCGAAGTTTGAGCAGCTGAAGGAAACTCATTCTGACTTGGACAACTCGTATGATGCCCTGAAGCTTCTCAAATACAACGAGATAAAGGCCAAAGAAGAAGCCTGGGGCCATCTGGGAGAAGTTAACAAGGAGCTTGCTGCCCTCAAGGAGGAAAAGAAGAAACTAGCTGCTGACCTTGCATTGGTGACTCAACAGTTGGAGGAAGTGCCCGTCACTTTGGCCAAAAAGCAAGAGGAATTGGATGCTGCCCGAGCTCAATGGGGGGTTGACCTTGCTGCAGCTGTGAAGACTTTTAAGGAAGATGCCATCAGTGCCTATAAAGAAAGTGACGAGCTCCATGTTCATGTCACCACGGAAGCTCGGGTGTTCTTCAAGGCAGGTCTTAGCCATATGGCCCGGCGTATCGTTGTGGATCCTTCGGTTGATATATCGATCGAGAAGTTGGCTCAATGGGCTTCTGAGGAACCCTACAATACTGCAGCTCGACAGGGCCACTCCTTGGTGCCTTATACTGAAAATGACAAAGAGCTCATAGCCAAAGATGATGAAGAGGCTGAAGCAGCGCCCTGGAACCCTCCTGAGGTCGCGAAAGTTAATTTTGACACTATCCTTGCTGAGCTCGAAGATTATGAAGATCCAGGCTTCGATGATGAGACTCCAAAGTATACCATCAGCGACTCAAGGAAGGTCGTCTATCACCAAGAGCAAGTTTTAGGTGAGCCATCTGCTATAGGTGAGGAAAATGCTGTTGACCCCATGTCCACTGATACTCAAGTCGTCAATGAGTCCATGGAATGAAGTCTAGTGTTGTTGGTTATGTTTTGAACAAGTCCCAAACATTTTTTGCTTTTTGTTCTGAATACTTGGATGCCTTGGCCCTATTTTTTGGGGAGGCAAATATTTTTGTAAGTTAACTTTGCTTGAGTCTTGGCCCATTTTGGGAGACTTACTTCTATCGTAGCTGACTTTCTTTATTGCATGTTGTATGCCTTTGATGTAAGTGTTGAGCTAGATATAGTAGGACAAATGAGTCATCTTAAGTTTAAGGTCGACCTGGTCTTATGATGCCTTAGTCGACCTCAGACTTGCAAGGATTTTTGCAAACAAGATAGACTAAGAGTCGATCTTGTTCATCTCCTCGAAGCTGATCAAGGATCGAGCTTATTAGAATAAAGTCGACCAAGAGTCGGACTTGTTAAATAGACAAAGCTGATTAAGAATCGAGCTTGTTAGAACGAAGCTGACTAAGAGTCGAGCTAATTAAAACATACTGACTGAGAGTCGAGTTTGTTAGAACGAAGTCGACTAAGAGTCGGACTTGTTAAATAAACCAAGCTGATTAAGAATCGAGCTTGTTAGGACGAAGCTGACTAAGAGTCGAGCTTGTTGGGGTTAGCGTAACACTATGTTTGGTCGAATAAACTGCGCTTTTTATTGAAGTAGGGAACAGGCTTACATCAATTTGAAACTAGAACTAGAACAGGTTTGAACTTGGAAGTTGAAAACTAGAAGTAATACTTGATGAGGTGGGTGGCATGCCATGGATGCTTCAACTCCTCTCCTCTAGGATGAGCTATGATGTAGGTTCCTTCTTTGACAATTCGAGTAACTATGTAAGGACCTTCCCAGTTAGGAGATAGTTTATTCTGCTGAGTTCTCCTTCCCGTTGCTTCGATCTTTCTCAACACATGATCTCCAACCTGGAATGACCTTGCCTTGACCCTCTTGTCGTGGTAACTTTTAGTTCGCTGCTTGTAGTTGACCATTCGGAGGTAGGCTGTATCTCGTTTCTCGTCGATCAGGTCCAGGTCGATCAATCTGTTGATATCGTTCTGCTCCTGATTGAAGAAAGTCACCCTAGCAGTAGGAAATCTGAGCTCAGCAGGTGCCATGGCCTCTGATCCATATGTGAGAGCAATTGGGGTTTCCCCTGTAGGCCCCCGAGTGGTTGTACGAACTGCCCAAAGAGCAAGGGGGAGTTCGTCCAACCAGTTATTGCGTCGACCTACGAGACCTGTCTTGAGTGAAGATAGAATGAGTTTATTCGCTGCCTCAGCTTGCCCATTACCTTGAGGATAAGCAACCGAGGATTGCCAATGCTTGATTCCTACTCGATTCATCTCTGCTTCGAAAGCTCTGGAGAATTGCAGTCCGTTGTCTGATACTATGGCTCGAGGAAAACCAAACCGACACCAAATGAAATCGTGAATGAAGTTGATAGCATTATCCTCTGTGATGCGAGCTAATGGTTTGGCCTCAACCCATTTAGTGAAGTAATCTATAGCAACGATCACATACTTGCAATTTCCTCGGGCGGGAGGGAAGGGTCCAATTAAGTCGACACCCCACATATCAAATGGCCAGGTTGCAATCACTGGAGTCTACTCGGTGGTAGGCATATGAGGTAAGTTGTCAAACCTTTGGCATTGATCACATTGTTGAACAAAGTTATGAGTATCAGTTCTCATGTGTGGCCAGTAGTACCCCAAAGTGATTAATTTGTCAGCGAGGGTCCTGGCCCCCGGGTGTCCGCCACAAATCCCACTGTGTACTTCATGTATCAATAGGGCGACCTCTTGAGGGTGGATGCATTTTAGCAATGGTCGAGTGTAGGACCTTCTGAACAGCTCGCCTCCTTGAATAACGTACCTCAGAGCTTTCTTTTTGATAGCTCGAGCTTTCTTCTCATCACCAGGCAGCTCGCCACTCTCTATGTACGCCTTCATTTCTTCTATCCAACACTTCTCATAAGCCCAATTTCTCGAGGGATCTTCTACACATTGAATTTTTACCCTCTCATAAGCTGGATTTTCGAGGAAAGAGATGGGCTCATCATGTGGTTCATCCGAAGTGGCTAATTTCGAGAGGAGGTCGGCTAGCTCGTTGTCTTCCCGTCCAATCCTCTGAATCTCCCAGAATTCCAAATCCTTTATCAGCTCTTTCACCAGGTCGCAGTATTTGATCAAAGTGGAACTAAGCACCTCGTACTCGCCTCTAACCTGGTTGACTATCAGTTGGGAATCACAATAGGCCATGATTTTAGTCGCTCCAAAACACTTGGCGTACTCTATAGCTGCTATCAAGGCTTCGTATTCAGCCTGGTTGTTGGAAGCATCGAACTTAAACCTTAGTGATTCCTCATACACGGTTCCAGACTCGGGCTCGATCAAGACAATCCCAGCCCCACTAACATTTTTCGTTGCTGATCCATCTGAGTAAACCTTCCAACAATCATCGGGTAGATTAATGGCGGGCTGGAACTCTGGCTCTTTTCCTTTGGTTTTTTCTTTTGGAGCTCGCTGTTCGCTGTCTTCCTTGGTGAACGTAAGCTCGACCAAGAAATCTGCTAGAGCTTGAGCCTTTAGCGCCTTTCGAGGTCGATACTCAATGTCAAATTCAGTAAGGGCAATTGACCAATTGAGCAGTCGACCTGAACTCTCCGGCTTGTGAAGAATTTTCCTTAGGGGGGCATTTGTAAGAACCACAATTGGGTGAGCCAAAAAATAAGCTCGCAGCTTCCTTGAAGCCACGACTAGAGCATAAGCGACCTTCTCAGCATTGTAGTATCTGCTCTCCACATCTGATAAGGCCTTGCTGATGTAGTATACTGGTTTTTGCTGACTTTCATCTTCTCTGACCAAGACTGCTGCCACTGACCTGTCTCCCACAGATAGATACACAAACAAGGTCTCACCATTGGTCGGGCTACTCAGCAGAGGTGGAGTAGCGAGGTAATCCTTCAATTGTTGGAACGACGAATGACATTCGGTCGTCCATTCAAAGCTTTTCGTCCCCCTCAGAGCTTTGAAGAAGGGGAGAGATCTCTCTGCCGACTTAGATATGAAGCGACCAAGAGCTGCTACTCTACCGTTAAGTCGCTGCATTTCTTTGATACTGGTGGGAGCTTTCATGTCGACCAGTGCCCTGATTTTTTCTGGATTAGCTTCTATGCCTCGTTGCGACACCATAAACCCCAGGAACTTACCAGCTGCTACTCCAAAGACACACTTGCTGGGATTGAGCTTCATGTCGTTTGCTCTCAAGTTGGCGAATGTTTCTTTTAGGTCGACCACGTGACGTCCGGTCTTAGTTTTTATGACCATATCGTCAACATAGGCCTCCATGTTTCGGCCAATTTGAGAGGCAAAGACCTTGTTCACCATGCGTTGATAGGTCGCCCCTGCATTCTTCAATCCAAACGGCATCATGTTGTAGCAGTAGATGCCTCCAGCCGCTTGAAATGCTGTCTTGACTATGTCATCCTCATGCATCTTAATCTGGTGGTACCCTGAGTAAGCGTCGAGGAAACTGAGGGTGGAGTGACCAGCAATGGAATCAACTAGCTTGTCGATTCTAGGAAGAGGATAGCTGTCCTTCGGGCAGGCCAGATTTAGAGTGGTGAAGTCGACACACATCCGTCATTTGCCATTTGATTTCTTCACCATGACCACGTTGGCCAACCACGTTGTGTGAGTGGCCTCCTTGATTATCCCTGCACTTAAAAGTTTTTGTACCTCAGTTTTTATGGTCTCTTCCTTGTCACGAGCAAAACTTCTCAATTTTTAGGGTCTAGGTTTTATGGTCGGGTTGACTTCAAGTCTGTGAACGGCGACCTCTTCCTTGATTCCCCTCATGTCTTCTACTCTCCATGCGAAGACATCATTGCTCCCTTTGAGTAGCTCGATGATTTCCAGCCTTTCTTCAGCTGATAATTGCTTCCCAATCTGAATTTTTTGGTCGGGGTATGAAGGGTTGGTGATTATTGACTCTAGCTCGTCCACAGCTTCTAGCTCTGGTCCATCCCTGAATTGCAGAGTCTCAATGATTATCTCCCTGACCCTTTGTCTTTCCTCATCTCCCAAATGTGGAGCTTCCTCAGCTATCATATCGTCAAGCTTATCTGCAACCTCGCTGGTGGTGGTGGTGGCCCCCGAGTTATTGTCGATCTGGAGGCATAGGTTGCCTATGAGGACTTGATCGACCATAACTACATCTGGATCGACCTCTGTGGTTTCAGAGTAACGTGTCGACTCAATCATGACCTCGTCATTTGAGCGATAGGTCGACTCCTCCACATTGGTGATTGTTGACAGTCGAGTAGTTTTGGTGATCGACTGGGACAGCTTCAAGTAACCATCTGCAGTCTCAATTTCTAACTTTCTCCTCTTCCTTTCCCGAAGAACATGGTCAAGGTAGGCTCGAGCTGTGCCTTGTACGCAGCCTACTCCAGCAGGTGTAGGGAACTTGACTCGCTGATGAGGTATTGATGCCACCATTCCAAGTGCGACCTGGCAAGGAATACCAAGGATAGCAGCATAGTCACTGTTCACATCTATCACAATAAATTGTACCTTTGATACGACCCTGTAAGGGTGCTGGCCTAGGTCGACGTCGAGCTCTATCTGGCCTTTAGCATCAACTCGATGGTTGGTGAACCCCTCCAACCTTCCATCATACCTTTCAAGCTGCTCATCATTTAGACCCATTTCTTTGAAAGTCTTGTAGAACAAGATATCCTTGCAGGCCCCCGTGTCGACTAAGAGTCTGCTCGTCGTTACATCCGTCTATGAGACCTGGGATGACGAGAACTTGCTCCCTAGCCGCCATATTAGTTGCCAATTCATGGGGGTAGAAGCTGATCGCCTCATCTCTAACATCTCTCCTTGGAGGCACGTGTGGGGCTTTATTGAGTTGAAAGATCTTGTGCTTGATAGCAGTGTTACTTGCTTGCTCTGTAATGACCCCCAAGTTCAGTCTGGGTTGCCTCGGTCCTTGTTGTCCACCTGCTGGCTGCTCGCCTCCACCAGCTTGAGGTCTTTTCACATATGCGTTGAGTCTCCCCTGCTCGACCATTCTTTGGATGATACGCTTCAAACCCAAGCAATCCTCCGTGAGATGTCCTGTGTCTTTGTGGTAATCACAGTACTTGCTGTTGTCCCTTCTGAACTTGTTGCCTGGGTTCATTGGGGCAGGTGGAGCCAACTCGACGGCATTCATGATTTCTGTTCGACTCACCGTAAGGGGAGTGAAAGCCTCAGGTACCTTCTCTGTAGCCCTAGTCCTGTTTTTTCCATTCTTATTATTTCCTCCATTCTTGTTGGGGTCCTTCTTATCATCGGCGACCTCAGTCTTGGGGCTCTTACCATTCTTCTTCTCTTTCCTTTCCTCAGCAAGAGCGACATTATACACCTTCTCAAACAACTCCTGTCGAGTTGTTACTGTACGAACTGTGAGTTCATAATCCATGTCTGCCGAGGAAATACCGTTTCGGAAGCAATTGATGACTTCCCTATCAGTGAGGTCCTCCTCTATCTTATCAACCATTTCCTTGAACTTGGTGAAGTAGCTCATCGAGCTTTCATTTTTGGCCTGTACCAAGTTGTTCAGATCAGTGACAGTCACTTTCCGAGCTCCAGCAGTCGAGAAGCGATCTAGGAACTTTATCCTGAAGCATGTCCAAGTGGTGATGCTACCAGCGGCCAAACCATTGAACCAAGTTAAGGCTGCCCCAGTGAGTGTGCTTAGGAGAGCTTTGCACATATTGTCGTCCTCATTGGCGACAAAACACATTGTGGCTTCCAGATGTGCTATATGACTCTTTGCATTGGTCGACCCCGAATACTTCTCCAGAAGAGGCAACCTGAAACTAGGAGGAGGTCGACTATCTCTGATTTCCTTGGATAGAGGTCGAAGAGCAAAGTCAATTCGTTCGACCTTTCCAATCTCCTTTTTCTTCTCCTCCTCCCATTGTTCGAACTTCTTTTTCATCAACAACCACTCTCTAGCGTCAGGCCTGTCCTCTCCAACAGGGGGAACAGCATTCGACCTCTGGCCCTCGCTTCTGGGTGGAGTCATTTGTCTGCTTCTCCTGTCTCTGTGGGAAGGAGCTCTTTCCGATCGCACTGGAGATCTTTGCCTGTCATTCCTTTGTGGCGACCTGCGCCTATCATCTCTGGTAGGCGACCTGCGCCTATTACCCCCGAGTGGCGACCTGCGCCTCTCGTCTCTGATAGGCGACCTGCGCCCATTCCTGTCCCTATGGGATCCTGACCTTTGTGTCCGCGCAGGGGTACCACATCGGCTTCTATTAGCCTCTAAATGCGTCCTCAAATCCGATTGAGCTTCCTGCTCCCTATTCCTGGTGAGGCTAGCCCTTAAGTCATTACTCGGAACATGGACAGGCGATTGAGGTCGGGCTACCATCCTTTGATCAGCATTTTGACCCACACCCTCATTGGGCCTAACACTCCTGGCCTGTTGCCTGTTTGAGGTTTGAGAGGGAGCCACCCTCTCTGATCTTATATCTGCCTTCTCAGCCTCCTCTATTGCCAATAGCTCGGCCAAAATCTGGGCTCGCTCCAATAACATTTCCTTCCTGCTCAATGGGTTGGATGAGGGACCTGCCCTAGCTAGCTCGACGCTTGAGTGATTAGGTCGAGGTTGCCACTTGAAGAAGGGTCGACCTGACTGACGGGTAGAGCATGGATCGTACCCGTATTAGAGTCTGGATTGTAAGGTCGGACTAAGTCAGGTCGGGACCTAATAGGTCGGACGTTGGGCTTAGTCGACTGATATTTGGCATGAGCTTTGGGTCTTGCATTGATTGGACCTGGCCCTCTTGATACGTTGGGGCAATGGTTGCCTTTAGGATTGGGCTTTTCTTACTTGGCCCAACTCGACACTTTTGGTATGTTCAAATGGTATTATCCACAAAAGTGTAATAGTTGGATGCTAATTGTTGCATTTTTTTTCCTATTTTATATTATCAAGTACATATAAAACATGAACACTATAAAACAGGGGTGTGTGGTAGAGGTGCCCATGCTTTCTGTCCCTAAAAGTTTTCTACTTAAATTTGGAATTATTCCCCAAGTGCCCCTATGTTCAGATTTTATGTCAATTTAAGGAGCCACATTTTGTAAATCATAAATAAAGGTTTAAATCCAAATTATATTTCCCCTCACACCCCTCGCTTTCAATCTCGTTATTTTAATAGAAATATGATCTTCCTATTTTACCCTCATATATATTCTTTTTCAACCTAGGGTTTCAGTTTCTCATTTTTTTTAGAGAGAGGCGATTGGCGATTGCGATGGCGATTTGGGAGATTTCCCGGCGATAAACACTAGATCTAGTGTTTTCTCGTTTGATTTCTACAGGATTTCAAGGTTTTTTGTGTTCGTGGTATATTTTTGAAGCCTCGTCTGCAAAAACGGGTAGAAATCTATTGTGAATCCATTCTATTATAGTATCTTAATTTGCTTTTAGTTGATATTGTTGTGTTTAAATTGCTTTTATATGTTTATATTTATGTTTATTGAATTTTGTTTTATTTATATATTATCTGCAGATCATATACATTCCCAAAATCACTTTCTATGGATTCAAATGTAATGGCATTCTTCAAGTTTGGGGATTTGACAGCTATTGCTATGTTTTCTCAGTTTTCATCATTTGATTCTATTGTTGAATTTATTTGTTCGAGGTGGGCCATTTTGAAAAGGGATACTCTGTCTCTCTGTTACGTATTACCTAGCAATCCTTGTTGTATGTTGGTTAATGAAGAAGATTTTATGTGCATGAGTATGTTGGTTCGTCGGAACAGGCTTGATTGCATAGATATTCGTGTGAATGAAAGTGGTGATTCTAGTATGAATGATGGGGGAGCTGAATCATCTAAATATGTTGGTCACTGTGGTATTGAATCTGGTGATATTGAGTTTAGTAGTAGTGGTAGTAGTCGTAACCATGTTGCTGTGAACTTTTTCCGTCATAAAGAGAAGGTGCTAAAAAGTACAGAATGGGCAACTGCAATTCAAAAGGTTGGTCAGATATTTGAAGGGGGCTGTCCAGAGTTTAGAAATGCACTTTGTAAGTTTGCTACAGAAGTTGGATTTGAATTTGAATATCTGAAAAATGACAGAAAGCGTGTTACTGCTCAGTGTAGATATAAAGTGGACAAAGGTTGTCCTTGGAGGATTCACGCATCAGTTGAAAAGGTTAATGGATTTCTCTATATTAGGACGTATGTTCCAAACCATACATGCATAGATATTGTTAATAATGGGTTTGGACAAGGGCAAAGGTTGAATTCTGGTGTAATTGCAAGTGTTTTAATTGATGATGTTAGAAGTAATCCATCTATTAGGCCAAAGGATGTTGTTAATGATCTTAGGAAGGATTATGGGCTTGAAGTGTCATACAAATCAGTTTGGAGAGGCGTTGAGAAGGCAAAGGAAGCTGTGTTTGGTGACGCGGGTTTATCATATGACAATATGAGAGATTACTTTGATAAAATAAAAGAGTTAGACCCATGTTTTCAATTTAAGATTGATTATGATCATGAGACGTCTTGTTTTGAGTGTTGTTTTGTTGCATTTGGTGCATGTCTACATGGATTTAAATTCTGTCGGCCTATGTTATTTCTTGATGGGACATTTCTTTATGGAAAGTACAAAGGGACTCTTTTGGCAGGAACAGCAAAGGATGGGGATAATGGTATGAACACAAAGAAGATTGGTAAACCCTCATTCTCCTTACCCTAAACTCCTTCATTCGTGCATCCATTTTCAAACTCCAAAATGTAGTTTGTTCATCTTCTTGCCTTAGATCCAAGAAGATCACCATGGAAGTTCATCTCCATGGATGATCTTCTACAAGGATCAACATTAGTTTCAAAGTGTTCTTACTTACTTGCAAAGAAAACACATTTTCAAAACCCTAAAAATCATTTTCATACATCAAATCTCTTTTTCAAAGGATAAAATTTCCCTTCCCAAGCAAATGAAGTGCTTAGTCCTAATGTACCCCAAGGATGGTTTGAAATAGTTGATTCATCACTAAAATTTCAAGTGATCACTAATCAAAACCTAGGGAAATGGGGACAAGCATGGATGCAAAACCCCCTTTAAAATCATGTTTTCCTTCTTGAGAAGTTGCTGTCCAGTAGCAATTTTCTAAGACCCCAGTCCATGGTCTAATTTTTTGGACACAGATAAACTTGGAATTTGGTGTTGACTACAAAACACTTTTTGTATCCAACATCCATAGCTTTCCAGAAATATTTTTACTTTATTTTTTTCGTGAGTAAAACTCCACTTTTCAAATTTTCTTTTGAAGGTCAGATCACCAGTCTCTGGGAGTCCAGATCTCATATCTGAGATTTCCAGAAGGTTTTGGGTCCTTAAATCTTCTCCAAATTAAAATTTATTTTACAGAAACCTTATTTAAGGTATTTTGGACATTTTTAATTCTCTGACTTTTCCCAGATTCTGGAGTTTTCAAGCCCTAAAGTCCATTTCAAAATCAAGTGTCCACTGCTTTTTTCATTCTGGCAGAAATGGTTTCCAACTTCCAAAAATCTTTTGAGTACCAAACCTCAACCCAAAAATCACACCAAAAATCATGGGATCTGTCCAAAGTCTAATAAATAATTCCCAATTTTTACTTTCCTCAGTTTCAACTTATTTTGGCCAAATTAACACACACACACACACACAAACAAATGGTTTTTAGCTTGGAAGACTCGTTTTACGAGGCATTCCGGGTGCACACTAACGTCCTTCCCGGCGTGTAACGTGACCTCCGAACCCAAATCTCTAATCTCTGGCATTTTTCAAAGTTTTGGCCCTTAAAACAAAAATGGCGTGGCGACTCCGGTCCTTTTTTCGATTGGTTTTTCAAAGAAACGAAAAATTTCAAAGTTAACCTTTCGGAAAAATTAGGTGCACATCATCACAGTGGCGACTCCGCTGGGGAGAAATAAGCTTTTTCTAAAAAAATGATATTTGGTATATTGGTGGAAACCATTAAACTTCCCGTTATCGCCTCCTAACACGAGTCGGGGATAAATTGTGGTTTAACAATCCCACGTACCGGTATCATTGTTTAAAAAAAAAAAAAAAAGCTTTTGAGGGTCAAGCTTCCGTCCCGGCATTAAAAATCATTTGTTGTGTGTGTTAATTTTTGCACATTTTCGTGTTGTTTTGGCCGCCTCGAAAAAAGTCAAAATTTTGACGGTCGGAATCATGTCCCTAACTGTTGGAATTGTTGTGTTTATGTGCTTATGTGTGCATTTACTTTCAAAAAAAAAAATTCAAAAAAAAAAGGAATTTCAAAAAAAAAAGAATTTCAAAAAAAAAAAAAGAAAATTTTCAAAAAAAAAATCATGCATCATTCTTTTTAAGACACATAAAAAATTTCTATTTTACTCAGAAAAAGAAGATAGACTGCTTGCACACTACGCGCACGTGACCTTACACTGCACACTACGTCCCTAACCCGGGGAAATCCTTGTCGCGGCCCGTTTGGTCTTATTACGCCTCTCGGTGCAAGCACAGGACTACCCAAACATCCCATGGAGCCTCGTGTCGACCATGCACTTGTCCGTGACACACTTTGTCCGAGACCCGGTTGGTTTTTAGTTTGGTCTGTGTCATGCCCTGTCTGTGTATAGACCTTTCCTTTCAAGCCTTTGTCGGCACACTGACTCAATATCTTTCGGGACCCTAATTAGTCGAAGTTCTGCCGGTTTTCCGCCGCAGACTTTGACCAAGATATTGACCGGCGCCTTGACTTCGGCTCGACCGGCACAAATTATACATCGACTCCCAAAGAATGACATTGAGTCATCAAGGATTAATGATTATTCCATGCCTAATTACGGCCTAATTGACGACAAGTCAAGATCAATCGTGGACATTTATCGGTCAAATCATGCCGACTTTTGTCGAGCCCTCGGACATGATCTTGACTTTTGACGTCAGCTTTGTCCGTAATTTACATCGAATGCTCGTTAAGACTCGATTACCCGCCAGACTTTTAGGATCGTTTTTCTTTCGGTCGGTGGGACCCACTTGCCCTATAGGACCCTCGCCCGGGCCGTCCACCCCGGGAGGTCGAAATACGGGTGGAATACGAGGGGCTTATAGACGTAGTGACGGGGCCCACCGATCCAGAACCGAGTAGTTTGCGAAAAGAAGAGCAATCTTTTCCAACCGATTAGGTTAATAAAACATGTTTTAAGTAAACGTGAACAAATAACCGCATGTTGCATGAGCCCAAAGCCCAAACACTTACCCTCCTTCAATTCCTGCACATCCGAACCCTCGTACCTTTTCCCCGCAGCCTCCTCACAAAGGTTGGTTCCGGACACCGGGTCACCGTTTGATTAGTTGGGAAGAGTCAAGCGCATCATCGCCTTCGCCGTTTGTTCCGACTCCGGGTTTCGTAATGTCTCGCATCAGCCCGGTAATGATGGGGATAACGTCACTTCGCCTCCCGGGACCCCTCGCATGTAACGGCGTGGGAATCGGCTAGCGAACGTATGAGGTTACGACAGAAGCACACTCGAATAGCCTTATGGAGGCTATTAAGAGCCATGGTTTGGCCGCCACTCAATCCCGATGGCACCTTCACCGTGGAAGAGGAAGAGGATGCCAATCCCACTCTCGCCGCCACGATTACTCCAGGATGCCACCGCCCACCTCCTATGGTACCACTACCGTAACCCATGCTCCTCGATCTTCGGGCCGCCACCCCAGCCTGCACCACCGGATCCACGCAGCCCGACGACACAAATCAGCTCACGCTTCCTCGCTGGGGACAAAGCCGCACGGAATGTCTTCTCATGGTTGGGGCTATCTCGGAATGCCACAACTAATTGGGATCCCGCCACAATTTGGAACCGATCAATCCGGGCCTTCGCAGAATAGCTCAAAGGGCCACAACAATGCTTCGGCATGCCTCAACAGCCGTCAGAGCCCCTCCTCGTAATGATGCTAGCTCACTCGCTTCCACCCACTTTTCACAAACCCATTTCTCACTCGGGGTTCGATGGGTTACCAAACCTCCATCCCAGCCATCGTAATCACCAGACCGCAGCATTCCCCGGGTTATACACCATCGCCTCGGCCCACCATGCAATTCAACAGTCGGGGACAGCAGCCCGCACCTAAGCCTACTTATGGGCCCCACTGAAATCCAAGCTATCCGGCTACATCAGATCCGCTCCACCCACTTTACCAGCTTGAAAATCAACGGCAGCCGCAAGGTTCTATCCCTTCGCCTGTGCTCCTACTCATGCTCCCTGTGGTAACTCACCCAAGGACAAGTTTTCACCTACGTCCCCGGATCGGCCGTTCCCTCCACCAGTCTGCCGCCAGTGGTAGCTCCTCTCCCTAGCTCAGTTGCTGGTTTGAATGCCATGTTTCCACCACAAGACCCTCATCTGGTTTGGTTCATGGAACAACACAAAGAAATGAAAGCGCAGATTGCTGAATTGACTGCTAAGAAGCCCGTTTCCGGCCTACTGCACCCGGACTCTATTGTTCCTCCGCCCCACAAATTCGTGATGCCTAATCTGGATCTCTTTGATGGGACCGCATGCCCGAAAACTCATCTCGGACACGTATACCTTGGCAATGAAGGCCAAAGGATGCACCAATCGCCAGCTTGGGTCGACTATTTCGCCTATCTTTGAAATCCAAGTGCCTTAAAATGGTTCTTTCGTTTGAAAACCGAAGCCGTAACTACGTGGGACCAGATTACTAATGCCTTCACGTAAAAGTACAAGGCCAACTCGGAATGGGAAACAAATAGAGTTGACCTACAAACAACAAGCAGGCGTCCCGATGAGAATGTTGGAGCCTTCTACAAGCGGTGGAATCTGAAACTCAGTGAAATGGCAATCCCTCCTTCGAAGAGGAGCAACCGGACATCTTCCGGCCATGCCCGAAACCACATCCGAAAGCCTCCTCGCCACTTCCCGTACTCGGACTTACGGGCCATGGTTAACTCCGCAGCCTAAGTTTGAAAAGGCTTACAATCAAGAACCGCCGCCGCACCTCGCTACGTATATCGGGCTCCTCCTTCAAACACCGCCCCGCTCCCGCTAAAGGCAAAGAGATGATTAACTACACGGGACAGAATGTAATAACACAACTCCTTTCGCTCCCGTAAAACCGGCCGAGCCTGCACACACGGGTCATGAACCTCGAAAACTTTGGAATGCCTCTGAATGACATCTTTAGGGGACTGGTGAAAGAAGGCTTGCTGCGGCCTTTGGAGAATTTCCAACCCAGGAATCCGAATGCTCCCGTGGATACTTCAAAGTATTATGCTTTTCATCAAGCCCATGGACATCTGACTGACAACTGCTTCACTTTGAAAAAGGCGATCCAAGGATTGATAGAGCAAGGAAAGTTGGAAGGCCCCGAAGGGCCTAATACAGTTAAGAATCCTCTGCCAAGGAACCATAATCAGGTAAACATGATTGAATGCGGAGAACCTTCGCATGCCCAGGAAGATGCCGATGAAGGTCCCCAAATACCCATGGCCAACCTTGTCGAGGATCCTGAATTCGGATTCCCCCTCAGCCTTGAGGATATTGAACGAATCAACCCACCTTGGTCTCATGTCAGAGACTTCCTGCAAGAATACGAGGCCCGCTATTTCTCGGATGAGGGGAAAACCGATACTGAAGAACTGGGGATGTTCCGGTCAAAACATGAGAGAACCATTTACACAAAATGGTTAGAACAATCGAAAAGAATCGAACAAGAAAGCTTTCGGCAAGTGCCTGTACTGGGGCTTATCAGCAAAGAGGCCGAGGAGCATCTGGAGCTAGTACACCTCTGCAAGTTGGCTTTGGGAGAGGCCGAATATGATCCTGAGAACAGCGAAGAATCAGAGGAGGAAGCTTCCTTCTATATCCTGCCAGGAGTCAAATACGTGCCACCCCCTCTCACTCTTCCCCCGCAGTTTTTGGGAGGAGAAGCGGAGTCACAACTACCACTTCCGGGAATGGGAGCATATGATAATTTATGCGGCTGCACACACCCATATTCCCCTAACCGGTTTGATCGGCGTTCCCTCTCAGCCGAAATCCCGGTAATATGGGAAGATGATTCCGATGACAGCAATGACGATGATGATGACGAGAGCGAAGAGTCAACTGAGGCCCCAGATCCGAAATCAATCTGGAACAATCATGCCGGAAATGATCCCATGGGAGCCAGACACAATGGTTGGTTGTCAGCAAGCGACGACGAAGACACTTCGGAAGACGAATATGAAACCGAGGACATGAAGGCCATGAAATTTCCTAGATCTGAGCACGTGGATGTCTTAGAGTTCAACACTGCCTACCATGCTTTGGGGAAAGGGTTTTCAGGCATCCGATCCAGGCTGATAGTCGAAGATCTGATAGAGAGAGGGAAACTAACTCCCATCCGCCCAAATGAGAAAATAACCATGGTCAGATCAAATCCACCCCGGAATAAAGTAACACTCCTTGTCAGGGTTACCCAAGAAGAGGTCACCTTCCCCGAAATGTATGTCAGCTCTCAGAGAAGTCCTTGAAACCGGCATGATACCGGATGCGCCTCCCACACAGAGTGCTATAATCATCTCCAGCTCTGAGTATTACAGAAAGGAACCAGAATGGTTGCACTATACCGGGGATGAGATCGAAAAGCCGCCAAGCCCCGACAATAGCGACTCTTGTTGTATGATAACTATGAGCAAGGCATACTATGGGAGCGAATCGGAGGATGCCCTAGCCCTGTGGGCCATCCAGGGGGCAACAACACAACCCCAGACTAAAAAGCCTGTGACTTGGGAAGCAGTTATAAGGGCCGCCCAGAAGGAGCCGATGCACTCGGCCACTCTCACCGTTGCTAGACTCCGTCAGAACTAGTGGCCGATAGCCAAAAAGGCTCCCCCATTGACCTTAGCAGCACTGAAGAAATCCAGTCAAGAAGCGACTGATGAGGAAGTCAACCTGTTAACCCGATCCGGGCAAATCTTCCAAGGGAATCCCAAGGCAGATAAGAAGGCCACAGATCAAGCACCTGAGGATAACCGCCGCCCCTATGCTAAGACAGCCGAAACTCCTAACCCGGAAAGGAGGATCCCGTGCTCACCAGCTGAAGCAAACACGAGGCCAACATCTCTATGGTCCCCGCTCACCTCATCCTATCCCCACAAGCTAAAGCCGGAAGAAAGCCCGGCCCGCACCTTGGTCCCTATTGATGCTACTCCCGATGACATGGTACGGTGATTGGAAACATCCACTACGGGAACATAATCACTTTCACGTATCTCGACCTCCCTCAATTTGGGCCGATCATAACGAGCCTCTCTTCATCACAAATTCAATTGGATGAACGACGCCTTCCTCGGGTCCTGGTTGATAATGGGTCCTGAATGAACATTCTTCCGGCAAAGATCATGAGCTCGTTTGACATCAAGTCCACGACTTGAAGCCTTCCTCCCTCACGGCCAAATCTTACGACTCGACATCTCGAGCAGTCCTTGGAGTTGCTACTTTGGACCTCTGGTTTGGCCAGAAATTGATACCTGTGGAATTCCAGGTTATTGACATCCCGATCACTTTTAATGCCTTATTGGGAAGACCTTGGCTGCATCAGGTCAAGGGGGTCGCCTCAAGCCTCCACCAGTGTGTGAAATTCGTCTCGAATGGGGACCTGACAACTATTTACGGGGACCTAGTCACCTTGGAGGGCACGGATATAGGTGGAATACCTATTCTGGAAATCAAACACGATGAGGAAGGTCTCATGCTAACAGGCTTCACGGTCGAGCCTCCCAAAGCCCAAGTGTGCAACATAGATTTAACAATCACTCAGGATAAAATCCCTCCGGTCTTGAAAATGATGAGAAAGATGAGCTATCTACCTGGCCTCGGTCTGGGGAAGCACCAACAAGGAACTCACAAGCTCATCGAGGTGAAAGGACAGAAAACTCGCCACGGCCTGGGATATGAGGCCTCCTCGGTGGACACCGCGAAAGGAAAAGAAATTGCCCGGAAAAGGGGAGAAACTGCCACAGGAAGGGTCCCGCTCAACAGCCCTAAATCTCTCCCTTTCAGTCCTAATTTGGCTGACTACTTCGTAAAGGGTCCCACACAACCGGGTAACATCACAGAGCCCACAGAAGGGTGGCCGAAGCTACAGGATAGCCTCAACAAGGTCAGGGGAGCCAAAGCTAACCCGGTCCGTAGAATGTTCCTGGACCTACCCAAGATACCCGGGGCTACCACTACCATAAAGAGTGAGTACACTTTCAAAGGCGTGCCAAGCCTAGTGGAACAGTTCGAGAAGCTCACAACCACAATTCCTACTGCCCAGAAAGGTCCGAAACCTGAGTTTGAATTGACTGTGCCGAAAGCCAAAGCCGCAGAAGTCTTTTCAGATGACTGGGATGGTCCGATTATGCAACAGTTATTCGGGGAAGAGATCCAGGTGCCAGACCTGATTGATTTCAGCTCAGTCAAAGAAATGGTAGCGATGATCGAGGGAGGAGAACAGAAACGAGACAGCCCCCGAGTCATGAGGTCACTGACAGCAATGCCGCTAAAGAATCGGGAAACTCTCTCAGGCCCGTCCGCGACCAAAGAAGAAATGATCACCAAGCCTGGATTGGTCTCCCATCCCTTTGTGTCAATCTAGGAAAAGTCCTCCGAGTCTCTCATGGTCAAGGTCGAGTCTCTAGGGTCGTCTGACGGCCTTACGCCTGAAGACTACGAGTCTGTAGCAAACGCTGTACTTCCTTTCGTTCCTAATGAAATGACGAACCTTTCTGAGTATCCCCTGCTTGCCACTTTAACTAATGATAAATTAATAATAAAAAAAACATTTAATAATAATTCATTAGATAAAGAAGCAGCAGACACATTAAATAAAAAAAAAAAAGAAGAAAACAAAAATCTTTAAGCAGGTTGTTCGGAAAGAGGAAACTCGAGCCCAAGCTGCCGAAGAGATTTTGACGAGTGTGAATCTGGGAACTGTGAAAGAGCCTAAAGAAACGCAGATTGGTAATTTCTTCGAAGGAACTGAAAAGGATGCCTTACAAAATCCTACAAAATCCTCAACTCAAGGAAAGTAGCCCTCTTTATCAAAGAGAACATCATATGCAGATACGGGTTGCCAGCCGAAATCATCTTAGATAATGGATCCCACTTCGAAGGGGAATGCGACAGGCTGCTGGCGGAATTCAGAATAACCCGTCACGAGTCATCTCCCTACTGGCCCCAAACCAACGGAGCCGTCGAGGCAGCAAACAAGACTTTGGAAAACATCATTCGGAAAATGGCTGTCCGAGGCAGAGATTGGCCTGAAAAGCTACACCTGGCACTCTGGGGCTACAGAACATCCGTCAGAACAGCAACAAGGGAGACACCATTTGCTCTTACCTACGGGATGGAAGCCATGCTCCCAGTCGAGTCAGAAATCCCCTCACTTCGTGTGCTATTCGAAAGTCAAATCAATGAGGTCGAATGGCTCCAAAGTCGCCATGATGAATTGGCCCTGCTAGATGAACGACGATTGAAGGCCATGGAACACATTCGAGCCTACCAAGGGAGAATGGCCAGAGCCTTCGATAAGAAAGTAAAACATCGGGAGATTAGGGAAGGTGATCTCGTTTTGAAAGAGAAGCCCCCAGTCCGCATCAACCCACTTGGCAAATGGGAGCCTGTCTGGGTCGGGCCATACATCGTCCAAAAGATCTTCTCCGGAGGAGCCATGCAACTTGCAGACCTCGACGGAAATCCCTTTGTACACCCAGTGAATGGTGACAAGCTGCGCAGATACTACGCGTAAAACACTGAGTCAAAAAAAAAAGAAGCAAAAAGAAAGAAAAAAAAAGAAGAGTGCTAAAAGAGTAATACCCAACTAGGTTGAAAACCCGAAAAGGGCGGCCTAGGTAAAAAACAGGGTTGCACCAAAAAAAAACAAAAAAAACAACAAGAAAAAACAAAAAACAAAAAAACAAAAAAAACAAAAAAAAAACAAAAAAAAAAAAAAACAAAACAAAATCGACCTGTGTCGAACTACGGAGACACGAGCCCTTTTGTCCGAAGGGAACGTAGGCACTGGAAACGGTTCGGTCTAAAGCACAAATAAAAGTCAAACTCGACATCAATACACCGATCGTACCATGAAAGCGTCTCGAAAAACTCTAAAGCAATTCACATATTCATTACGGTTAAAAGCTTTTGATGAGTCTAAGCCCGGTTCATTCCTACAACCGACAACCCGCTAAAAGAAAACTAAGATACATAATCAAACTAATGTGTGCCGGCGACAAGAAAGGGATACTCGGAAACCTCAGAGTCACTCCATGCCACTCGTACTGGCATCCCCTCTCTTCTTCCCCCTTCGAGTCTTCTTCTTCTGAACAGGAAAAATGTCGGTCTTCCTCCTACTAAGCTCTGGTATAGGAACACGATCTATCAGACCAGCCTCTGTCAGGGCCTTGGTAGCCCTAGCGTCATCTCTCATCTCCTGTAGCCTAGCTGGTAGCATAGGAGCCCTCCTCTCCTGTCTCTTGACATAAGCCTCATAGTCAGTCACAACATCTCCGCTCCTGTTATGAGGGTTGGCCCTCGCCTCGGCCCTCCTCCTCTCGGAAAATGTCAGGTCCTCCGCACCCACAATGGCCTCACGCCGTCTCAAAATAGCCATCTGAGTCTCCCCCAAATGCCTCTCGTACCAATCCAGGTACCAAGTGGTCAGGAACACCGGTCTCGGACGTCTGAGGATAACCCGAGGAGGAAAGACGTCATACCTCCATACTCGGGAAAGAAAGGAAAATACCGAAGGATCATCCATAGAAGCGGAAGCCACCACCCTAGTGGCTATATCATCAAAATCCTCCAAATGAACCTGCTCCAAACCGAACTGTCTCAGAACTAAAGCCGGAATATAGAAGTTGGACTGAGAAAGCCCCGGAAGCATGACCACATGAGACCCGTCCTGAAGTACTCTGCAAGTCTCCACCCGCCAACAAGGCACTGACCATCTGATATCTTCTGTCCGGCGACCAGCCATCCAACGCTCCCATGAGCCCTGATCATCAAAATCTTTAGCAACCCCTCTCCTGGCGAATGTCCAAGGCTTGATCATATCAGAAGTTTCCCAAAGAATCCCCAAGTGCTCCATCAGCCACAGAGTCAAGAGGAACGGGCTGCCCCCGTGCATATACCATCTCCCGGTAGCCAGCCTGTCGAGAGCATGAAAAGTCTCCCCCAGGATCAAAGGTACAACATCTCTGCCCAAGCGACAATGAACAACGATATCCAGCAGAGACCGATGAAGAAGGTTGCACATCTTATCAACGAAAGAGGCCCCTCCGGGCAAAGGAATTGCAATCTCCTCCACCTCGGGACCACCAAGCAAAGCCCGAAATTCTTCAACAGTCGGGACCATTTCATTGTAAGAAATGCAAAAGACATGCCTTCTAGTATCCCAAAATGATGAAGAAGCTCTCAAGAGGTCGTAGTCCGGAATCAATTCTTTGAGGGACCATAAGCACTTCACCTTGTACCTTTCTTCAAAGAATGACCTCCTCTCATGCATAATCTCCCGAGACCACTCTTTAAACTTGGCGAAGAATTGCATTTGAGAATTTTGGGATAATTTGGGTGGATTTCTCATGCTCACAATTCTCTCCATGGTTTTTCTCTCCTTCTCCCCGAAAATGGCTGTTTGAACTGGTGGTTGAAGAAGGTATTTGAATTTGAAATAAAGTAAGACCAGATCTGAAGCAAAATTAAAGGACAATGTCAGATTCCTGTCCTATCCGCGCGGATAGTATTGTTACCAAAAAAAAAAATTTGCTGCAGTTTAAACTGCTGCACCACAAAGGAATATTTTGTCCCAGCCAAAGCCTGTCCAAACCAGTCCATACACCAAACATCTACACCCTTGCCAAAAAACCGAGGCTCATGCAACATTGCATTCATACTGCATTGCATTCATGATAGATAAAATAAGATAAAATCCTAAATTATTACATTCCAAAAAAAAAGAGAGTGTACATAAAAAAAATAATATCAAAAAAAAAGTAGGTAACAATAATCCTAAATTATTACATTCCCAAAAAAATAAAAGAAAAAAAAAAAGAGCAAAAAAAAAAGAAAAAGAAAGCAAAAAAAAAAATGTGCATAAAAATAAACTGTATCTATCTGAATAGGTACAATCACAATCTCAGATAATCAATCTCAGAAATCAGTCAATCAGAGTCCTCGGTGGCCGGCGCATTCCCCCGATCCCTCTTGCGGCTCGGGCCCACTTCCTCAGTAGCCATGAAGATCTCAGGCTCAGAATCATCATCCTCGTCTTCGGAGGAAGGCTCGTCAGGACCAACCGGCACGCTCTGATAGGGCAAGCCAAGATCTGCAAAGAAATCATATCCGAAGGTGAAGGCGTCGGACTCCTGGACGTGCGAAGAAGATCCACCATGATGCCAGACGTGTCCCTGCCCGTAAGGATCTCCGAGAATGACGTGGTCCGAAGGCAGCACCACGCGGGGATCTATGAGAGGAGAAAGAGGAGTCTCGGAAGAACGCTCAGAAGGCTCAGGGGAAGTCTCCCGCTCGACAGGCGCCGGCTGTGGTCGCCTCGCTCTAGCCTGAGGGGCTCCACAAGCCACCATCCTCCGGATGAATCTCTTAGCCCCGATCACCTGCTTCGTCAGCTTCTCCACGACCACCTCCGGAAACTGCACGAAAGCAAAAGCGTCAGAAATAGTTGAAGCGAAAAACGATGACAGGAAAGAAAGGAAAAGACAGAAGCAAAAAAAAAAAGAGGTGGGAAGGAAAAGCCATACCTTCATACCCGGACGAGGCCGGAAAGCTCGTGGAAGCCGCTCAGGCTGGGGGATCTGCACCCTCGATCTAACCCCATCCTGGACATATGAAAAGTCCGTCCGAGGGTACCGCGGGATCCCTAATTCCTCTCCATCAAGAACCTGGGGCGTCCTCAGCCTCCTCAAGATAAATACTAGATACGGCTCAATCGCCACGAATGCCGAGAAGTGCTGGCCACCTCGGTAATCGCCCCAGGTCTCCGACCTCTCGCTCGGATACATCATGTTGGCGTGAGGCTCCACCGGTGTCATCAAAGGCGAATTCACGCCATGCTGACGCGTCACTCTCTCCCCCAGATAATAGACGTCGCAAGTCAAGCCCCTCAAAATCCTTCGCTGCACGGTCCATACCTCAGCGCCTCGGTGCGCCACATCGAAACGATCCTGTGGATAGAATATCATCCCCTCATCCGTCTCGGCCCCGTCAAAGGCGGGCGGTCCCCAGTATCTGAGGGTTGTGCGCCCTCTGGAACCCTTCTTCTCCCGGGCAAACTTGGACCAGGAACGCATGGCCGGATACGCCCCGACGTACTCTGCTGGCTGTCGCCACATCGTGACGTGAAAGAACTCCAACGCCCATACCTGCGAAAGATAAAAATCACATCAATTAAGTGCAAAAAAAAAGATACGTGCTTAAAGAAAAGAGGGAAAGCAAAAGGAAAGCTTATACCTCCAGAGGGAACTCGAAGCATGTCAAGGAACCGACAAACCTTCCGGCTATACCGATCTAGAGCGAAATAGAGCTCGCCGGCCCCGCCTCTCCCCAAGAGACCTCTCCGGCCATCCCTACGTCCTCCAAGGACCTCAGCAAGGCAAAAACAGCCGTCCCCTCGGCATGTCCAAAAAGAGTGCTCGAAAAAGCAAACCATAAAAAGGCCCTAGCAATCTGCTCAGCGCCTATCCTCTCATCCCCAAATTTCGTAGCTCCCAATGATCTCCACAATCTTTCCCTCGACCACAGCGTACTCCATACCCATCCCCTTTTTGGGAATAGGGGAAAATCCTAGCAAGGCCTGCAGATCCTGATCGCTGTAGCCGTCTCTCCACTCAATGCTGCGTCCATTAAAGGACAAGCCCGTAATCGCAGCGTAGTCGGAAGGCGTAACCGTCGCCTCGCCCCAGAAGAAGTGAAATGTGTGGGTCACGTCCCACCAGTGCTGTGCCAAAGCAAAGATCAGGCCCTTACTCTTGAGAAATTTGACCAACCCCCTCAAGCACTCGATGAACTCGTACAAGCCAGTCTCAATGACGATCCGTCTAGGACTCAGCATCGCTCCTCTGCCCATATCTGGAAGCCGGTCCCATAGACCAATCACAGACTCCACTGATCCTCGAGTCTTCATCTTGTTCAACTGCTCCGTCACAAAATTGTTTCCACCCTGCAATAAAAAAAGAGAGGGAAACAAAAATGTCAAAAGTGTCAAAAATTTTGCATTCAAAAAAAAAGAGAGAGCATACACATGCATCATAAAATTTTGAAGAAAATTCGACAAAGATAACAAAGATACAATGGACCTAACCCCATTTTTCTCGCACAAAAGAAGGCAGTTTTCAGCAAATCCCAATCAACATTCATTCATACATGAAGAAAAAATTCATACGAGGAGTCAGCGGAAGTAAAAACTCCGTCCCATTTTCATAAAATAACATGCATACATATCATTCATGGAATCATCATCTCATTGCAAAAAAAAAAAATCATCATACTTTTTACAAAAAAGAAAGAGCATGCACACATTCATATCAACATTGCAAGAATCCTACATTGCAACAAAAAAAGAGGTTCGTCCCAATTCCGGAAAATTTTTCATCATAGTCTCATATTTCAAAAAAAAAAAATTTGGCAAAAATGCCCATTCTTTTCAAACACATTGCAACATGCAAATCATCAAAAATCCAATTTCAGTGTCAAAAAAAAAAAACACAAATTTTTCAAATTTAATTACAATTTTCGGACAAAAAAAAATGTGGCAAAATGCCCATTCTTTTTTTTCAAACAAAATGCACATTTGGGTTACCCATAAACTCATTACAAAGCATCAAAATCAAAATCCAAGGCCAAGAGCATCATCATTTTCGAATTTTTCAAAAAAAAAAAATCAAAAATCAAAAAAAAAATCAATTTCAAGCAAGAAATCGACAAAGGGATCGAAAAGATTCGAAGTATACCGTGCGAAGACTCGGATCAGTGGCCCAATGTTGCCACGCATCGGGGTATGGCTCCTCCGCAATCGATTGCGAAAGAGAATAATGCCTCCTCATTCGGACAAGCTCCAATCGTCTCTCCGCGACCGGGCCGCGTCCTTGGCCTTGAAAAGCAACTCCCCCGTGTTCCATTGCTCAAAAAATCGAAGAAAACGGAAGATTTTCGAAGCTTTTCTTGGCCAACAATGGCTTCCCCTCGGTTTCTCTCTCTTCTTTCTCGTAAACTGAAAAGAAATTGTGAGGAAGAAGGAGAAGGGCGGCGGCCCTTCATTTAAACCAGTCTGGACTTCATTCCCCTCCGCGCGGATAGGTTTGAAGGGTCAAAAAGACCCTTTTGCCCTTTAAAATTCCAGGACTCTGCAGTTTAGTCCTCAACTTAACAGAGTTAACCAAAGTTAACCAAAGTTAACCCCCTTTCAAAGGAACCCTAACGGCAGTAAAACGTAAGTCCGATTTCCCAGAGAAAGATAACGGAATCCCGTTTCTTTCATCAAAATCATCAACGGCAGTAAAACGTAAGTCCGATTTCCCCGAGAAGGATAACGGAATCCCGTTTCTTTCATCAAAATCATCAAACGGCAGTAAAACGTAAGTCCAATTTTCCCGAGAAAGATAACGGAATTCCATTTCTTTCATCAAAATCATCAACGGCAGTAAAACGTAAGTCCGATTTCCCCGAGAAAGATAACGGAATCCCGTTTCTTTCATCAAAATCATCAACGGCAGTCAAACGTAAGTCCGACTTCCCCGAGAAAGATAACGGAATCCCGTTTCTTTCATCAAAATCATCAACGGCAGTCAAACGTAAGTCCGACTTCCCCGAGAAAGATAACGAAATCCCGTTTCTTTCATCAAAATCATCAACGACAGTAAAATGTAAGTCCGATTTCTCCGAGAAAGATAACGGAATCCCGTTTCTTTCATCAAAATCATCAACAGCAGTCAAACGTAAGTCCGATTTCCCCGAGAAAGATAACGGAATCCCGTTTCTTTCATCAAAATCATCAACGGCAGTAAAACATAAGTCCGATCTCCCCGAGAAAGATAACGGAATCCCGTCTCTTTCATCAAAATCATTCGACGGCAGTAAAACGTAAGTCCGATTTCTCCGAGAAAGATAACGGAATCCCGTTTCTTTCATCAAAATCATCAACGGCAGTCAAACGTAAGTCCGATTTCTCCGAGAAAGATAACGGAATCCCGTTTCTTTCATCAAAATCATCAACGGCAGTAAAACGTAAGTCCGATCTCCCCGAGAAAGATAACGGAATCCCGTCTCTTTCATCAAAATCATTCGACGGCAGTAAAACGTAAGTCCGATCTCCCCGAGAAAGATAACGGGATCCCGTATCTTTCATCAAAATCATCAACGGCAGTAAAAAGTAAGTCCGATCTCTCCGAGAAAGTTAACGGAATCCCGTTTCCTTCATCAAAATTATTCCCCGACAGTAAAATGTAAGACCGATTTCCCCGACGAATACGTCTGATTTTTCCCCAGCAAAGGCTAACAAAATCCCCAGCAAGGTTAACGGAATCCCAAAAGCCAACGAAATCTCGAGTAGATCTCGAACTACGAAAGGGCTTGATTCCCACTAGGGATACGTAGGTAGCCTATCATTAGGTCTAGCCCCTCGACCAAAATGGTCACCCCCTCCTTCGGCAGCAGACAAATTCCACCGAAAGGCCATTTCAAATCAAGGTTCGAGGCACCTAAAACGCCATCATCAAGGTTCGAGGCACCTAAAACGCCATCATCAAGGTTCGAGGCGCCTAAAACGCCATCATCAAGGTTTGAGGAACCTAAAACGCCATCATCAGGTTCGAGGCACCTAAAACGCCATCATCTCCAGGGTCAAAGACCCGAACTACGACTGGCTTGATTCCTCTTAAGGATACGTAGGTAGCCTATCATTAGGTTCAGCCATCCGACCGAAAATGGTCATTCCTATCCCCAGCAGAGCGGATAGCCATCAGACCAAAATGGTCATTCCAATCCCCAGCAGAGCGGATATACAATTTCAGCCATCCGACCGAAAATGGTCATCTCTTATCCCCAGCAAAGTTTCTCTCCAGCACCCGACTGCAGAGCTCGCTTTTCAAGGTTCGAGGCACCTAAAACGCCATCATCTCCAGGGTCAAAGACCCGAACTACGGCCGGCTTGATTCCCACTAGGGATACGTAGGTAGCCTATCATTAGGTTCAGCCACTCGATCACTTGATCATCCTGTCAAATATGGAGCCTTACTCTTATCGACGACCCCGCTTCCTTCGAAAGCGCCGTCGCCGAGGGGCTACTGTAAGTGCTCCAATTTGAGCTTGTTAGTATTTTCGTTAGAAAATTAACGAAAGTTATAACATTCCTAACAATTTCTAACAATTCCTAACATTTCTAACCAAGTAAGGGTAGATTAGGGATTGCCAAAAAAAGATAAACCAAAGAAAGAATCTTAAAAAGCAAAAGAAATAGAAAAAACCCGAATTAGCAAGCTGAAAAACATAATCAGTTTGAATTTTTTTGAAAATATTCTTTGTGTCCAAAGCCTGCAGCTGCAATTAATGAACAGTGCACGCTGCAGATCATGTCCGCGCGAATGGTTATAAAGTTTTCAGAGGGCTATAAATTGAGGCCTTCAATCTCAGAAAGAGGGAGAAAAAAACACAATTCACAACTGCACCTTGGCGAAAATAGAGAGAAAACAGTGAGAATTCTCTAGAATTGTCACCTTTTTCTCAACTATTCACCCAAAATCACACTCACTCAAACACTCTCATATTCAAGCCTCAAACACTCTTACATTCAAGCCAAAAACTCAAAACACAAAGAAGATTGGTAAACCCTCCTTCTCCTTACCCTAAACTCCTTCATTCGTGCATCCATTTTCAGACTCCAAAATGTAGTTTGTTCATCTTCTTGCCTTAGATCCAAGAAGATCACCATGGAAGTTCATCTCCATGGATGATCTTCTACAAGGATCAAAATTATTTTCAAAGTGTTCTTACTTACATGCAAAGAAAACACATTTTCAAAACCCTAAAAATCATTTTCATACATCAAATCTCTTTTTCAAAGGATAAAATTCCCCTTCCCAAGCAAATGAAGTGCTTAGTCCTAATGTACCCCAAGGATGGTTTGATATAGTTGATTCACCACTAAAATGTCAAGTGATCACTAATCAAAACCTAGGGAAATGGGGACAAGCATGGATGCAAAACCCCCTTTAAAATCATGTTTTCCTTCTTGAGAAGTTGCTGTCCAGTAGCAATTTTCTAAGACCCCAGTCCATGGTCTAATTTTTTGGACACAGATAAACTTGGAATTTGGTGTTGACTACAAAACACTTTTTGTAGCCAACATCCAGAGCTTTCCAGAAATATTTTTACTTTATTTTTTTCATAAGTAAAACTCCACTTTTCAAATTTTCTTTTGAAGGTAAGATCACCAGTCTCCGGGAGTCCAGATCTCATATCTGAGATTTCCAGAAGGTTTTGGGTCCTCAAATCTTATCCAAAATGAAAATTTCTTTTACAGAAACCTTATTTAAGGTGTTTTGGACATTTTTCATTCTCTGACTTTTCCCAGATTCTGGAGTTTTCAAGCCCTAAAGTCCATTTCAAAATCAAGTGTCCACTGCCTTTTTCATTCTGGCAGAAATGGTTTCCAACTTCCAAAAATCTTTTGAGTACCAAAACTCAACCCAAAAATCACACCAAAAATCATGGGATCTTTCCAAAGTCTAATAAAGAATTTCCAATTTTTACTTTCCTCAGTTTCAACTTATTTTGGCCAAAGTAACACACACACACACACACACAAACAAATGGTTTTTAGCTTGGAAGACTCGTTTTACGAGGCATTCCGGGTGCACACTAACATCCTTCCCGGCGTGTAACGTGACCTCCGAATCCAAATCTCTAATCTCGGGCATTTTTCAAAGTTTTGGCCCTTAAAACAAAAATGGCGTGGCGACTCCGGTCCTTTTTTCGATTGGTTTTTCAAAGAAACGAAAAATTTCAAAGTTAACCTTTCGGAAAAATTAGGTGCACATCATCACAAAAATGCAATTGGGTTTTTTCATTTTCATCTTTTAATAAGTCTTATATGTTACTTATAAGACTTTTTTCAAATACAGTTAATAATCCCAATGTTCAAATAGTTCTTATATAACTTATAAGACTAAAATAATTTGTATAGAAAACTGATCCACTTTGTTTTTTCATACTCATATGTATTATATGTTAGATATGAGATATACATAGGCTCATAATGATAAAAATTATAGGTCTTATATATGTTACTTATAAGACTTATTTTAATCTTATTTTATTAAGTCTTATAAGTAACATATAAGACTTTTTAAAACACATTTAATGAAAACACAGGTATAAGGTCTTATATAGAACACCTGCTAATTCTTATATACTGCATCATAAACTAAAAAACAGTAAGGGAAACACATAACCATATCCTAATGTTTGAACAACCATATCTTACTGTTTGAACATAACCATAAGCAATTGTTTTGAACATAACCATAAGCTACTGTTTTGAACAACCAATTTAACTACGATAAACAGTGTTTTTGTGGTTCAAGAAGTCGTGAAACATTTTTGCCCTGTACATAGAGGCAGCACCACCATCATAACTTTTGCTCACTGCCCCTTTCTCGAAAATGTCTTGGGCAGCCATCAACACATGAATACCACAATCAAGGCTTCCATAACTTTGCTGTGGAGTCCACTTTACCTTGTTGAATTTAGGCTTCTCAATTTCTTTTTCAGGTAAATCTTTGTCTTTACCGAACAATACACGTTTTACATAATCAAACTGAATCAAGAAAAGAAAATACAATAATCAGACAAATAGAAATTGAAAAGAAAATACAATAATCAGTTTTTTGTTAAGAACATACCATTTTTCTACCATTAATGATATAGTTGTCTTGCCCTGTTCTTGGATGCATTGAATTGTAAAATGAATACTCCCCGATTTCTGTATCCAAGACAAGCAATGTCCAATGATCAACTGTTCTGGCATTCGGATGCTCATTTACTGCTATGTGTACTGGCATCAAAATGTATTTGGCTTCTTCTTTTGCTAACTTCAATAGAACCTTGTCAATAACTCTTGAAATATCATCACTGTTCTTTTGTCTCAAAAAACTCTGAATAGGAATAAATTATAAATGTTAATAAAGTCTAACAAAAAGAAGTAAGTAAATAATTTAGAGTCAATAACACTTACCATTGAAAAACTTGTTAAGTAACCAACCATTAATTTCTGACTTCCTGAAGTTGGAGGGCAATTGTCATGTCTTTCTTTCAAAATTGAAAGATATGCATCCAATTCCTATCAATCCACAAATGTAATCTCATTAAAAAACCTTTTGATATAAAGCATATAAATGTTGATTTAAGAAACTATATAATTAAACAAAAAAATTAACATACAGTAGATTCTGTCATTTTATCATGTGCTAGTTCCCACAGATTATTCATGCAAACATGCTTTGCTTCATTTTGCCATATGGAATTACTGAAAAAAAAAAACATATATAAGAAATTTTACAAATTTTTAAATATTTATTATAAGAATAAAGTAAATGTTACTTACTACTTGTTGAGACGACCACACAAATCCTTATACAAAGCCTTGCTCTTTTGATCAATTCCCTTTGTTGTTTCAGTTTGTTTTGCTAGAAATGAAGGCGGTACATCAGAATCCATGTCAATAGCTTTTTCATCATCAATATTTACTGTCTGAATAATCTTCTCCTTCGATTTTTCTTCAGTTTTTTTTGTCTTCTTTTTCGGGTAGACAAAATCCGAATCTTCTTTTGATACTTTCCTCCTACCAACCCTTTCCTTTACACCCCTTTCCACAGATCCTATTTTTTACTGCTTTCCCTTTCCCTTTCTCTCTTTCATTTGATCTTCTTTTTCTTTTTCCTCATTCTCCTTCTCTTTTTCTTTCTCCGCTACAGCCCTCTCCTCATTAAACTTTTTCTTGTACTCTTGTTCCTTCTCAGCAAACTGCTCAAGCAGTTGCAAAATAGTCTCTTCATGATCTTTTTCATTATTAGTAAGCCTTTCAATCTCACTTCTCAAATCTGCAACAGTTTTTTCAAACATTGAAATTGTATCATCATGTGCAACTTTCATCTTTTGAATTTCCTCCTCCTTTGCTTTCATTTGTTCTTCAGCCATTTTCAGTTGATTCTCACTCTCTACCTCTGATGCAAACAAAAGCTGACCCTATTCAATTTCCTCTTCAATATCTTGATCTTTTTTTTTTCAAAATCAACTACTCTAACAAGCAAATCATCCCTTTCTTTGATCAAATTTTCTTTTTCCCTTTTCAAGTCACACAGCTCAACATTCTTTCTTCTTTCTTCTTCAATTTTGGCATTCAACTTTTCATTTTCAATTTTCAACTCTGACAACTCAGCATTTTTTCTGACTTCTTCATTAAGAACAGAATTCAACTTTTCTATCTCCTTCAACAAATCTTTCTTTTCCTTCAACAGTCCCTCATCCACACTTAACAACATCACCTATGAATTCCTCAACTGATTCACCAACATTATGTCTCATGGTAGGTGTGAATATGCTGTGATCAGTACTTCTGAAGTCATTTATCATGTTACCGGAACTGATATTTTCCAAGCCAACAATTCCATCATTATTACTTTCTGTCTCCACATCTTTTCCCTCAAGATCACCATTTTTCAACATAATCTCTTCCTCAGATGTTAACACAAGCTCTTCAACAGTAACCTATATTCATAAGAGAGGTTTTTTAGAAATATCTTATATCTTGCTTTGTGTAACATATAAGACATTATACACAAAACAACTACTAAACTATGAGACCTAAAGATGAACATTAATATTAATAAAAGGTCCATACCTCATCTTTTCACAATTTTGCAATCAGTTGACTGAAACCTTTTATTTTTTTCGAGATGTCCCACTTCATGAACCTCCATAGCAAGCTCCTTGTTGGTTTGAAGATTGTTGTGTGCTCATTAAACCAATGCTAAAAGAACATTAAAAATTGTATAATTATACATATATACATATATTTAATAAAAAAAATATTAAATAAACATAGACTTTACTTACAGGTAAAAGCGATACACAGCCTGTCACTAGAAGTGGTGTTGAATGCTTTTCATTCAACGATTGCTTCAGATTCTCAACAATAGCTCTTGACCAATCATAAGTCTTCATCTTCTTCAAATTATCAACATAATAAAAAAAAAGCTGATGATATATGTTCTCCCGTTGATGAAAAAAACAATGACCCCATTGCTATTAAAACAAGCAATTTCACAACATCCTCAACATCTTCCTCTTCATCACTCAACACAATTCTTCTCAATGCTTCTTTCACTAACTTCATATTCACCACACTAGGACAGTTAGAAAATTGCCTCTTCACCAAATCAAAAGAAAGAAAATTTAACCGTAACTTCTTCAAATTCATTTCTTCTTCCCCACCAACCACTCCAAAAATTGTTGTTATATATCTAGGTGTAATATCAACAAAAACCTCCCCAAGTTTGAATTTCTGTACATTCGAATCATAACACATAATTATCTCCTCAATGGTTGAATCCATCTTCCGATATGTAAAATCCATGTTTGAAAAAATGGCATGGAAAAAGTTGTAGAAAGGTGTTTTTTTCAACTTCATAAAATGGGCTGCCTTGAGAGGTGTCTCCTTCATAATCGACCAAATAGCATGCACGTTGGACCTATAATTTGGGATCCATGACAAATGTTTTGCTTCTCTTGAAGCTTTTGAAATCCCTTTGGGAAGTTTTTGGTTAACAACTGCTGGTGATGATTTCTTCTTGGGCTTCAGAGATTTGGCTTTTGGATTTAGAATTTTAGCTACAGGTTCAGCCTTACCTTTTGACCTTGTTACAGATTTATGTACTTGTTTTAGTGGTTGAAGGGATACTGCAATATCCTTAGTCTTTGATCTAGTTACAAGGATATGTACAGGTACAGGGGATTTGAGAGGTGGGGCTGCTGGTGTTTTCTTTTTTGGTGTTTCTGCAGAAGCTGGAGAAATGTGCACTTGAGCAGTTGGTGTTTCTGCAGAAGCTGGAGAAATGTGCAAAGCAGTTGGTGTTTCGGCAGAAGTAGGAGAACTGTGCACACAAGCAATTGGTAAATGATGGATATTTTGTGTTTCTGCAGAAGGAGGTGAAGCAGTTGGTGTTCTTTCGGATGATACATAGGATGCTGATGGATTTCTAGACTTTTTACCAAAGGGTTTATACTTCATACCTTGCTTTTTTCCAATCTACCAGTAAAAATACAAGTTGATATATATTATTAGACTGAATATAATAAAATTGTTGTAAGACTTTTAAAAAAGTCTTATATGTTAATTATAAGACTTTTTAAAAAGTCTTATAATTAACATATAAGACTTTTTTTAATAAGTCTTATAAGTAACATATACTTTTTAAAAAGTCTTATATACAACATATAAGACTTTTTTAAAAAGTCATATAAGACTTAGAAGTAGCCATAAAAGTCCTATAAGTAACATATAAGACTTTTTTAAAAGTCTTATAAGTAACATATAAGACTTTTTTAAAAAGTCTTATATACAACATATAAGACTTAGAAGTAGTCATAAAAGTCTTATAAGTAACATATAAGACCTTTAAAAAGTCTTATAGTAACATATAAGACTTTTAAAATGTCTTATAGTAACATATAAGACTTACAAGCAGCTTATAAGTCTTATTATAAGTCTTATATGTTGATTATAAGACTTTTTTAAAAGTCTTATATGTACTGATTATAAGACTTTTTTAAAAGTCTTATATGTACTTATAGGACTTAAAAAAGTCTTATATACAACATATAAGACTTACAAGTAGTCTTATATTATAAGTTTTTTACGTTTTATATAAGACTTTTTAAAAAAGTCTTATATAAGTCTTATATACAACATATAAGACTTACAAGTAGTCTTATAAGTAACATATAAGACTTATAATAAGACTTATAAGTCACTTATAAGTTTTATAATAAGACTTATAAGTCACTTATAAGTCTTATAATAAGACTTATAAGTCACTTATAAGTCTTATAATAAGACTTATAAGTCACTTATAAGTCTTATTATAGTCTTACATGTTGATTATAAGACTTTTAAAAAGTCTTATATGTTACTTATAAGACTTTTTTAAAAGTCTTATATGCAACATATAAGACTTACAAGTAGCTTATATAAGTCTTATAAGTAGATTATAAGACTTACAAGTAGCTTATAAGACTTATATATAAGTCACTTATAAGTCTTATTATAAGTCTTATATGTTGATTATAAGACTTTTTTAAAAGTCTTATATGTACTGATTATAAGACTTTTTTAAAAGTCTTATATGTACTTATAGGACTTAAAAAAGTCTTATAAGTAACATATAAGACTTACAAGTAGTCTTATATTATAAGTCTTATACGTTGATTATAAGACTTTTAAAAAGTCTTATATACAACATATAAGACTTAGAAGTCTTATTATAAGTCTATGTTGATTATAAGACTTTTAAAAAGTCGTATATGTTACTTATAAGACTTTTTTAAAAGTCTTGTATACAACATATAAGACTTATGCTTTTACTTATATCTTATAAACAGCTTATAAGTTACTTATAAGTTCAAATAGGTCTTATAACTATTAGAAAAAGTCTTATAAGTTAACTTCTAATTTTTTTAAGAAAATGCAATAAAAATAAATTGAAGACATTCAGGTTTTTAAAAGACAATTCCTAGGCCTTATTACATCAACATAAAAGAAAATGATGAAGAAATGTTTATCAGAACCAAAATGTTGAAAAACACTAGTATTAAATGTTTTCAAAATTTGTTTATCTCTGTATAATATTTCAAATAAATACTGTTTAAAACATAAATGAAGAAAAAACGTATAAAAAATAACGAAATAAAGTAAAAATTCATTATAATCGATGATTTTTTCTGAAATTTACCTTTTATGAGTTTAAATTCACTTCGCTCTTCACTTCAACAGACTTTCTCCTTAGTTCACCGGAAATCTCTTCAGCTTCAACGGAAATCGCCTGAATTTCGCCTGGATTTAGAGAGAGAAAATGATTTTTGAAAATGAGAGTTTTGTGCGCCGAGGTTGAAGCGGTGAAAGTGAGGGTTTACGAGGCACGTGGCGTAATCGCAAGTTCTATACGTGGCGAAATCGGAAGCAACGAGTTTTTTAAGGGCATTTTGGTCTTTTAACCCCTGGGTATGTGAGAAATTAGTAAAAAGCCGTTTCTTAAAATGGGTTTAAATCTCCCTAGAGGGGCTCTAGGGTTCGTTGGCCCTTAAATTTTCGTACAACTCAAGAAACAAAATTATCCCTACATACCATATAATAGATGTTAGTTCAAACATGTAAAAGTAACAACATATTACATTTTTTCTCCATTGCTAACATGATTGCCACAAAAGTGCTTCTGATACTCTTTTTCTAACTTACCTGTAAACATAATCACTGACTCATAGAAAAAAACAAACATATATATATATATATATATATATATATATATATATATATATATATTTGTCTTTTTCTATGAGTCGTTGATTATGTTTGCGGCTTGAATTTATTTTATTACTTGTTGTACACGACCTTATTATTTATATATATATATATATATATATATATATATATATATATATATATATATATATATATATATATATATATATATATATTCAAAAGTCACTGGTTTTACCGGTTCAACCGGCGGTTGACCGGTTTTCTCTAACCTCCAACCGTAACCAAACCTCGAAAAAATCGGTTTTGGTTAAACGGTTCCGGTTCAACCACATTTACCGATTTTGAGCGGTTTTGACCTGTTAAAAACCGGCCGATTAGCCGGTCTGGTTCGGTTTTTGGCCACCTCTAATTTTGATGTCCCTATAGAGCATGCAAATCTAATTTTGACAACTGAAACCAAACAGTCTAAATTTTGTTTTACATATCTTTTCATTTGTTTTACATATCGTGTATTATGTGTTTTTTGTTGGAGTAGAGTCCTAACCAAGAAGTTGACTAATGGGTGCTGCAGACTCGGACAACAAGAATCATGGGAATAGCTTAAACCATAGGAGTTGTATGGTTTGTTTTCTAGAAAATAATAAAGACTGGCGTACAACAACGAAGCTGCGAATAGCGACGAGGCTGACGTACGGCAACCGGGTTTGGGCTGGGTCAAAATTGACTGATTTCGGGATTTCCTTAATGCATAGAGTAGTGTAATTCCATTAAAACAAATGATTAAGCTTAGAGCATCTCCAATCCATGAAGATGGTCTCAAAGCACATCAATCTGACATTCCAAACTAATTAATATTACTAATTTGTTTTGTATAATTATTTCCTCTTTATTCATATGAACAAGTTGATAATACATAGAAGCAAGGCCAATTCTAAGATGGGGTGGAATGGTGCTCCACGACCTTCCAATTCCATATCTTAAATTCCCAAACATTTGAATCTCATATATAATCAATCAAAAAGGTTTTTCTTATGTTTTCCAATGAAATAAACATTAAGTGGCGACTCGTGTATTGAAAATTCACCATGCTCACACCAACCAATGATTCGACAAAACCAAAGCTCTGATGCTAGTTGTTAGGAAATCATGCAGCAAAATGCCCAAGCTATGGGGAGATTAATAAGAGCCACACACACGAAAAGTAAATCACACGCAAGAAAACACACAAGAATTGTTTACCCGGTTCGTTACAATAACAAATACGTCCAAGGCCGCTACCAAGCCAAAATATTCTCCAAGATTTTTAATGATGTTAAACATTTGCTTCTAGGCTATCACATATATTTATAGTGCTATAAATCCTAGTCCTAGACCAATAAGGATTCATGTCCAAGAAAGCACTTCTTTCTTTTCAAGCAAGAGATTCACCACATTTTTTTAAGAGATCCACCACAATTACGAAACCAAATTTTCAAGTAAACTTATGGTTGATCACGCCTCCTGCCATGTTGCAAGGCCGTGCGTGTTTCCTAGCATGCGTGTGCAAACCAATACGAGGCTACGTACTTTAAATTCCACTTTGACATGGTCGTGCCGCTTTGCACGCATGCCATGCGTAACTTTTTTCCCAATTTCTCAACCTCGACTCTTCTTCCATTTATCCTACCTTGAGCTTGTTATTGGTTAGGACTCTAACCCCAACAGAGGGAGTAGAAATGATTATTACAAGTATACAGAAAGGAAGAAATGATGGTCGGAGAAAAGAGGAAGAAGATGCTAAAGAAGAGACAAGAAGCGAATGGGAGAAGGAGGGGTGCGCACTTGTAGAGGTGGCCAAATGGGTATTTCCATTACCTAATTGGTGCTATCTGTTAAAAATATCATATTTTAAACTATTGTTACAATATACAATAGTTTAAAGAATAATAAAATCTTAATGGGTATACTCATTGTTCAGAAATTGACACCCTACGCATTTGTGGTGAGAGTTAGATAGCGGAAGAGACTGTTTTTATGGTTTTGGCCAATAAGGGTACGTTTGGCATTTACAAACATTATAAAGTTATCATAGGGATTTTCAAAATATAATTGACAACGTGGACCAATTAAATTAGAAAACATTTCTTGTTATCCTAAAGCATTAGAAAGCTATTTTTTGGGACCTTGTAAGGATAAAACCCTTTGGGAATCTCTAATGCATGGTATCAGAGCATGTTTCGATCCTGAAACCCTCTATACTTTACTTTGATGAGCCACCCTCACCCCAAATCATTCTCCATAAAATCCCACACGAGATCCAAAAGTCCATACACTATTGAAGGTCGAGATCAAAATCTCGTAAAAATCCAAATTTCTTTTCTATGGAAGCAGCTTTGTCAGTCTCAACCTCCTCCATCTTTATCCTCTCAAGCGACACCCACTCTTCCTCCTTCGTTAATCCCTCACTTTTCAACCCTACTGTTATTTCCGCCTCCACCTCTTTCAGATTTAACTTAACTCTTTCCAAAAATATCAATTTATATCACTTTCCCCTTTTAGCTCTCCCTCCTTATACCTTAATATAAAAGAGTATTTTTTTTTTTCACAAAATGAAGGTAACAAATTACTCTCATACCTAGATATACCTAGGTATAAGAGTAATTCTAGTCTAATACCTTTAGGTACAGGAGCGGGTTTTATTATTTTTTAAGAAATGTAAAAAATTGTGAAAAAATATTGTTATACGTAGGTATAAAAGTATTTCTAGTCTTATAACTTTAGATATATGAGCGGATTGTTTAATAAAATATGAGATTTTTTTATTATTTTTAAGAAAAGATGAAAAATTGTAAAAACATACTATCATACCTAGGTATAAAAGTAATTTTAGTCTTATACCTTTGGGTAAAAGAGCGTGGGTTTCTGTGGAATTTTACATCTCACACGGGTATTTATGGGTTTGATATCTCGCCTAGAACCCTAGGGTCCTCAGCCCATATGAAATCAGCCTCTGATGGTGTCTTTGCGACATGGAATATGCATGAAAAGCGCATTGCAGACAACCTTAAATGAGATTAGTGGTAGCCCCCTCTAAAAATGTTAATTAGTGGTAGTCTACTCTAAAAATGTGATGTAGTGGTCATACTTATTAAAGGCGTCGCCTGCCTCGCCTTTTTGATTTCTCGCCTTTTTGATTTGTCGCCTCTCGGTGTTAAGGGAGGCGGGTGATAGCCTTTATAGGAGAGGCGTCTCCATTTTGTATAAGGTGAGAGGCATGGTAGGCCTGATGGAAAAGGCGTGAAAGGTGCTTCAATTTTAACACTATGTCAATTTTAAATGAAACTGTGTTGTTTTTGTGTGTTTTTTTTTTAATTCCTCAGCGCTATTTTCTAATTACTTGCATTATGTCGTAGCCCTAAGTTCATTCGGTCGAGAAGAGAAGAGGAAAGAGAAAAGGGGAAAGGTCGCAAACCCAAGACGATCAGCCAGCGATCATCTCCATAAACCTTGGCGAAGGCGCGAAGCTGAATTTCTTTGATTATGTCTTCCTTTATTCTGGTAGTCTGTTTCTCTAATCTCCATTCGATTTTGTGCTCTTTTCTAATCCCCAGTACTATTTTCTACTCCTATGTGCTCTATTGTTGCTTAAAATATGATTAGTGTTATGCCAAATCTAATATTTTTTTTGTATTATAGTATTATTTTCTCTGTTTATCACTTTTAAAAAAAATAGATGATGAATTATTGATTTGAACATTGTGGCATCAATACGCCTTTTGTCTTGGAATTCTTAATTTTGGGGTTATAATTATGTTGAATTCTCAAGTTCATAACATGTTTTAAACTTTGTTTATAAGTTGCATGCATATATATATACTCCCTCCGTCCCGCCCGAAAAGCCACAAATTTCCATTTTGGGCGTCCCATTTAAAAAGGCACTTTCCCAAAAAGGAAAGTTTTTATTACTATTTCACTCACTCATTCTCTCTCCTACTTTACTTTTACACTCACAACATTCTCTCTCCTAACTATTCCTCCCACTCATTCTCTCTCCTATTTAATTTTTCATACTCACAACATTTAAACTTTTTCTCTTTCCTACATCATTTTCCTTAATTTGCGTGCGAGATTTGGTTTGGGCATTTTCGGGCGGGACGGAGGGAGTATATATTTTTCTATTTTTCACTATTTTTTCTATTTTTTCAGGTTTGGTTGCCTTTTTGCCGCTCACCTCTCGCCTCGCCTTTCGCCTCTTTCAGGTATGTTTCGCCCGCCTCTCGCCTTTTGCCTTTGACAAGTATGGTAGTGGTAGCCCACTCTAAAAAAGTGAATAGTGGTAGTCCACTATAACAACGTGATTTAGTGGTAGGCTACTCTAAAAATGTGATTAGTAGTATCCCACTCTAAAAACATAATTAGTGGTAGCTCAATCTAAAAATGTGAATTATTGGTAGCTCACTCTAAAAATTATGATTAATTATCGTTTACTATAAAAATGATGAATAAGTGTCGCTCACTATAAAAACAATTCATATTAACATCAATTCCATCTTCTAAATAATAAAGTGTCGTTCAATTTTAAAATGATGATTAAGTGTCGTTCACTGATGGATGTATTTTCAACCATTCTAATAATATATCTTTAGACTTATTTGATGCTCAATCTTGCGAGTTTTTATAGATTTTTGGATTGTTTATGAGTAAAGGGAATGGAAGTAAAAAGTCATAGATTATGATATAAAAGGATATAGAAAGGAACGATCGAGAGCGGAGCGGCAAAGGAGGAAATAATGAAAGTTACAGTAGGACAAAGTGGAGATGAGCCTGAGTATTCATTACCATTAGATAGTACTCGTCGAGAGCTTTCCAACGATATGTGGCACGTCCCAATCGGAGTCCATATTAAGAAGTTATTGTTGGAAATCAAATTATTGCACCACAGATTAAATTAACAATTTAATCAACAGTAGGAAATTTATTGATCAAGTCAAGAACGTACCAATTAAGCCAATAGCAAAACCGAAAGCAATGGAACAGGATCAGGAAAACAGAATAGAAACAAGTAAACAATTGATTAGAAAACTTATCGTGATTTGATCAAGTCGCCTTAGGAAGACTGTCCTAAGAGAAAATATTGCCCCCAAAAGGTGCAACTCAGGTACAGGCAAATTTATCCGAGGATAAAACGATCACGGATTACGTACCACAAAGCAGCACACAGGTAGGTAATCACCGGCGGTCCTATCTCAGTCGCCTTGAATCTCACGAACAAATCTCTATGAACGGGGAGTAATCGAATATTGAAAGAAAGCAAAGGAATATTGTTTTCTCTTCAATTCTCATAAAACTCACGGCCAGGAGGAATAGGAGGAATAATTAGTATATATACATATGGTATTAATTAGGGTTAAAGTCTGAAATTTGGCCCAGGAAAATCCAAGCCCGACACGTGCGCGGCCGCCCTCCAGGGCTTGCGCGACCGCGCAGGACAACAGGCAATTCATGTTGGTTTTTCTGGACACCTGCGCGGCCGACCTTGTCCACCGCGGCCGCCCTCGCTACTGTAAAATCCGAAGTGTTTTTCCCTTTAGCCAAAACTCAGATCAAGCCCCAAAGAACTTCAAGGTCATAATCTATGAACTTTCATACCATAAATACAAATATTCCAACAATCCCCCACAAGTTCATAGAAATATGACGTGTACAGATTGTCCATTGCCATGCTTTCAATAATGGTACCTTCCGGCTTGAACCACTACCTATGTTATCCAACGCAAACCTCCACAGGACCAGATGAACGGGTGTCTTGAATCTGATGCCTTTGGATGTAGAGGCCTTTGCTGGTAACAAACATGACAAAAGCTATGATAGGCCCTCTATCGAACACTTGACGCTTATAAGCCATACGTCCCGATCCTCTATCATGAGTGCTTTCAAGGAATAACCCAAATTCCTCTAGTTGCGGCCAACAACAACACTCACTTAGTGGGCATCTCGTAAGATGTATCGCTAGCATCTTGTCTAAAAGACTTGATCCCATTCAAAGTTCCAAACTTTTACTTTATTAGCAAAGAACGAGCACCTCTAGGCTATTCAGAGATAGACTCGCACATGTAACATGTCAATCTATTATTAGGTGCTCCGACTCACCCCACATCTTGTTATTACCACATTGAATCTCCTTTGTGGGATCTCCACTGTGTAGATTGGGTTGCCACCGCTAACGTTTGAATCAGACGGGATTCGACCCCATCCCCAACCTAGATTTTTGAACTAGAGCAAATTCTAGCCCTTTGGTTAAAGGATCAGCTGTGTTATCCTTGGTACCAACATAATCAACAGCTATCACCTTCCGAGACACGAGATCCCTTATAGATTTTAATCTAATTTGGATGTCCCTCCTAGTTTTACAGCATGTATTTCGACACTTTTCGCTTTCTCAATTGTGGCAAAGTGTTGTCACAATGTACAGAGATAACAGTGCATGGGCTTATCGACCATGGGAAACTCAAACATCAGTCCTTGAAGCCATTTAGCTTCCAATCTAGTAGTGTCAAGAGAAACTAATTCGGCCTCAAATGTAGACCTAGACAACAGAGTTTGTTTGGTCGACCTCCAAGCGACCGCAGCCTCCGCCTAAGGTGAAAACATACTGCCCGTACAGCCATAACTCGCGGAGTTATAGGCAATCCAGCTTGCATCACTATATCCTTCAAGAACGTATGATATCTCCCATAATGCAGCCCAAGGGAAATCGTTCCCTTCAAGTACTTGAGAACTCTATCAAGAGCTTCCCAATGTGCTTTACTTGGACATTGAGTATATCTAGCCAACCTAGTAACCGAGTAGGATATATCCGGTCTAGTACAATTGGCAAGATACATCAAACTTCCAATAATTTGAGAATATCTCAACTGAGACATCGGTACTCCACTTTCATTCTTAGTAAGAGCAGATGAAGGGTCATATGGAGTCTTAGCCACTTTGCAATTCTTATAACCAAATTTCTCAATTACACTTTCGGTATAATGAGATTGCGATATGGTTATGCCACTAGTTGAACGAGTCAACTTAAGGCCAAGAATCACACTTGCTACTCCCATATCTTTCATCTCAAACTTACTTTTCAAGAATTCCTTAGTAGTATCAATTATCCTCATATCTGTTCCAAACAACAGAATATCATCGACATACAGACATAAGACAATACTACTATCACCAATACTCTTGCTATAAACACACTTATCAAACTCATTAGTAACAAAGTCAAACGATGAGACAATTTTATCAAATTTCTCATGCCATTGCTTAGGGGCTTGTTTAAGTCCATACAAGGACTTAACAAGTTTACAAACCTTTCTCTCATTGCCGGGGCCTCAAAACCTTCAAAGTTGATCCATATAAATTTCTTCCTCTAGATCGCCATGCAAGAAAGCGGTCTTAACATCCATCTGATGGATAGGAAGATCATATACAGAGGCCAATGCGATAAGCATTCGGATTGTAGTCATTCTAGCAACTGGCGAATAGGTATCGAAATAGTCTATTCCCTCCATTTGCTTGAATCCCTTAGCCACTAACCTAGCCTTAAACTTGTCAACGGTTCCATCCGGTTTCGCTTTCCTTTGAAGACCCACTTACATCCTATCGTGCTACAACTGTGAGGGAGATCGACCAATTCCCATGTCCCATTAGAGACAATAGAATCCATCTCACTCTTAACAAAGATCCTTCCACCGCTTGGCATCGAAGTAGCCATAGCGGCTTTGAAGGTTAGAGGATCACCCTCGACATTGTAAGTGATAAAATCATTTCCAAAGTCCTTGGTGGTCCTTGCCCTTTACTCCTTCTTGGTTCAATCTCATCGTCGAATGAGTTGCACCGGAATCAACCCCCACATTCGTCGCCTCCTCTACTTGAAAGCAGAATAGAATTAGGGGTGGGGTTAGATTCCTTAGGAAGTCCGTCCTTCATAGGAAACACATCCTCAAAAAATGTTGCATCACGTAACTCAACTATAGAGTTCACATCTATGCCAAAAATTTCAGATTTTATAATAAGAAATCTCAATGCATAACTTGTTTCGTAATCAACCTATAAAGATAGCATCAACAGTTTTAGGTCCAAGCTTTTTCCTTTTATGTGCGGGTACAAGTACCTTTGCAAGGCACCCCCACACTTTTAAGTGTTTCAAGCTAGCCTGTCGACCTCTCCAAAGTTCAAACGGACTTTCCTTTCTATGTTTAGGAGGGACTCTATTCAGAATATGGCAAGCCGTATTCAAAGCCTCTCCCCACATATATTTGGGCAAATCCGTAACTTATGAGTAAACTATTAATCATACCAGTAAGGGTTCTATTCTTACGTTCTGCAACACCATTTGATTGAGGGGTGTAGGGAGGAGTCTCTTCATGTACTATTCCATTTTCTTGGCAATAATACATGAAGGGGTTAGACTCATATTCACCTCCTCTATCAGACCTTAACCGTTTAAGTTTCTTGCCGGTTTGTGTTTCGCTTCATTCTTAAATATAATGAATTTATCTAATGCTTCATCCTTAGAATTAAGCAAATAGACATAACAAAGATTTACTAGCATCATCAATAAAGGTGATAAAGTATTTCTTTTTGTCTTTGGTCAACACACCATTAAGTTCACAAATATCAAGTATGAACTAAATCTAGAATTTCGTAATTTCTCACAACCGACTTAAACGGACCTTTTGTAGATTTAGCTTCAACACATACATGACATTTAGAATTCTTATCAATAGCATGTTTAGGAATAATATCTAAATTCATCATTCTTTTCACGTAATCATAGTTAATATGTCCTAAACGACCATGCCAAACATTTGAAGATTCAATGGAATAAGAAACAGATAATCAATAGAACTAAAATTATTGTGCGAACAAACATCGGTTTCAACTCTAATTTTAAATAACCATCCGAGGAATAACCTTTCCCCACAAAACTACCGTAATCCAAAATTATGACCTTATTACACTTAAATGAAATCTCAAATCCTTCCCTAACTAGACTAGAACCACTAATAATGTTGCGACAAATATCAGAACGTGATACACTCGATGCAAGGTAAGAATGCGCCCATTAGGAAACCTCAGTCCACGCGTCCAGCCCCAAGCACCTTTGCAAAGACTAGAGTTCCCCATCGTCACCGATCTACCACGCTCAGCCGGTAAGACACAAATAGCAATTTATCAAAGACAAACGTGCACATTTGCCCTGGTCAACTAGCCACTCGCTGGGTTCATAGACAAGTAAAGATTTCGTGATAAGAAGTTACATACTTTGTAACATTGCAGTCGAGCGTCAACTCCAGTGCGTCGAGTCGGGATCATCATAATCCTTCTGACCCAACACCATGTTGACACAGGATGGTCATCGCAGAGGCTTGTGGTCCTTTTCCTTTCTTGGACGAGCTCCCTAGAAAAGTGTCCACCTTCTCCACAATTCCCAATAGCCTGCTTTTGCTCTTGGCTTCCTAAAGTTATTTTTCTTAACTTTAAGTTTATCATGGTTTTCTTTATCCTTAGAGTGAGTTTTCACACCTTTTCCTTTAAACTTGCTTTTGCCGGTTATCATATTAGCAGCAGCCTCCACAGGTACGCTAGGTTGGTTACCATTATGCACCTCCTGAATCGCAATTGCATTCATCAATTCATTGAGTGTCAAGTTTCCAATACGATGCTTGAGGGTCATACCGAATTCCCCCAAGATCGAGGAAACTTCTCAATGATAGCCATGACAACGAACTTATCGTGAAGTCCCATGTCGCATCCTCGAGTGACCGCAAAATGATTTGGAGTTCGTGCACTTGGTCGGTAACCGACTTTCCCTCACTAATGTGATAATTCAGAACTTTCCCACTTGGTACTTTTCCACACCGGAGTCATCGGTGCCGCATTTCGTGGAAAGCGCTTTCCCACAGCGACGCAAAGAAATGAGAGGAGCGTAACAATAAACATCAAAGAGCGCATTCGACAAAGCTAACGTAATGCATCCTCGAACAACATCATCCTACTCCTTCCACAGCTTAACAAGAGCCACATTAACCGGATCATCACCATTCGTAGCGGGACATTTGGATGTCAAGATACCGGCCATGCCCTTAATTGACAAATGCATCTTCATGCGTTCGCACCAACGCTTGAAGTTCTTGCCTCCAAACTTCTCCTAAGATCGGAGGTGTCAACTAGGGACTTAAAGGGAGAGCTAGAGGAACCACCGTACATGATCAAATAAAAACTTTATTTTCTCTTAGACTGTTGGAAATCAAATTATTGCACCACAGATTAAATTAACAATTTAATCAACAGTAGGGAATTTATTGATCAAGTCAAGAACGTACCAATTAATCCAATAGCAAAACCGAAAGCAATGGAACAGGATCAGGAAAACAGAACAGAAACAAGTAAACAATTGATTAGAAAACTTATCGTGATTTGATTGAGTCGCCTTAGAAAGACTGTCCTAAGAGAAAATATTGCCCCCAAAAGGTGCAACTCAGGTACAGGCAAATTTCTCCGAGGATAAAACGATCACGGATTACGTACCACAAAGCAGCACACAGGTAGGAATCACCGGCGGTCCTATCTCAGTCGCCTTGAATCTCACGAACAAATCTCTATGAACGGGGAGTAATCGAATATTGAAAGAAAGCAAAGGAATATTGTTTTCTCTTCAATTCTCATAAAACTCACGGCCAGGAGGAATAGGAGGAATAATTAGTATATATACATATGGTATTAATTAGGGTTTAAGTCTGAAATTTGGCCCAGGAAAATCCAAGCCCGACACGTGCGCGGCCGCCCTCCAGGGCTTGCGCGACCGCGCAGGACAACAGGCAATTCACGTTGGTTTTTCTGGACACCTGCGCGGCCGCCCTTGTCCACCTGCGCGGCCGCCCTCAAGCACAGAAAATCCGAAGTGTTTTTCCCTTTATCCAAAACTCAGATCAAGCCCCAAAGAACTTCAAGGTCATAATCTATGAACTTTCATACCATAAATACAAATATTCCAACAGTTATAACCTTTGAAAGTTTGCCGAGTATAGAACACGTACCACAAGGGAGGGAGTGGACGCCCCCATATTCCATAAACACATTAAGCTACTGCCTATAGGGGTGCGGCCGCCCCTTCAAAGGGTAAGTGGCCTAGTGGGAGTAAAAAGGGACAACCATTTTTTAGCTTGGTGTGATAATGGTGTTTGTTGATAGGGACAGCCATTTTCTAGCTCGGTGATAGTGGTGTTTGTTGATAGCAGGAAACTTATGCAAGTGTGGAAATATTAGGTGTGAAAAGGGACAACAATTTTTAAGCTTGGTGGTAATGGTGTTTGTTGATAGCTATTCTTGATTTCTTTTGGAGTTTCATATACACAAAGTGTAATATAGACTAAAAGCAAATACGTAGGGCTCTCTCGGTACATAAGAGAAAACTGTGAGTGAGAATATAATTTTTTTTGGACATTCATTTTGGGACGGAGGAAATGAAGTGTATACTACCCTCCGTCCCATTACAAAGAGGAAAGTTGATCAACTGTGTGAATCTTTGACCAATGATTTTATGAATATCTAGATATTTTTTTGTAATTTTAAAAATTGTTATTGCTTCACCATTAGAAATACTATCAATAACTTTTTTTAGAATTGCATAGAGATATCTAGACATTCATAAAATTATTGGTCAAAGATTCACACAGTTGACCAACTTTCCTCTTTGTAATGGGACGGAGGGAGTACATGTTATTCAACCTATCATTAAGAAAGTATTTTAGGCCATGTAAGTATTATTAGTTAGTGTTATGTGTGATACTATCAGAAAAGAAATGAAGTATATATATACATGTTATTCAACCTATACTCCCTCCGTCCCAGTCCAGTGTACACTTATTTCCCTTTTGGTCCGTCCCAGCCGAATATAAACTACCCCTTTTGGCAAAGATTTTAATATTTTATATTCTCCCTACCCCACCCACTCATTAACTTCACTCATTCTCCACCATACAATTTATTCAACCAACCACTCATTAACTCCACTTATTCTCTCTCTTCATTTTCTACCACACATTTTTATTATCTTAATAATATTTCTTAATCGACGTGCCCACCACCATGGTTCACAGTTGGGTGGGACGGAGGGAGTATATCATTAAGAAGGTATTTTATAGAAACCTATTTCCATATTTAAAAATTGATGATTTTTATTATTTTTATTTTTATTATCAATATTATTATTTATTTTGCAGAATATTGGTTGCAATATGAGGCCAAGGGAAAAGAAGCTATGATGCTCTCGGGTTATAGCTAACTGAGCATACAGCTTCTGCATTTGGCATTTGCCAATGTCCAGGAGGTTTTGTAACATGAAACTCATGCTCTCGGTACATCTTTTACGTTTCCAATTCCTTATTTATTTTGTCCTTGAAAATCTTTGCAGATTTCAGCTGAGTGTGGGAGAAATACAACTAACTGAAACTGGAAGATTTCTGTCTTTCTTCAGTTTTTTCCAAGCCCCTCACTGTATCATTTTCTAGCTTGGTGATAATTGTTTTTGTTGATAGGGAAACTATGTTAGTCTAAATGGGATATTGGGAGTGAAAAGGAACAACTTTTTATTCTTGTGCTTGTTGTGTATGATGTATGTACTTGATAGTGCTATTTTTTTTATAGTGCTATTGTTGTGTACATGCACTACAAGAAATAGACGTTTTAGGGACGGCAGTTTCCCAATCTTAAAGTCAGTTTCCTGTCCCTAATAGGTTTTAGGTTGGCAACAAGGACGGAATGTCACGGTCCTAAATAACATGCGCCTCAAAAAGATTTAGGACTCCCGTTAGCGTCCCCTAAAAAAACTTTTTTAGACAACCCGTCGACCTCAATATAGATAGATATTATTAATGGCGGGAAAAGATTGCGACAAAAATTAAAAATTGGTGGGAAATTAATAGGGACTCTTACACCGACCAAATAACAATTAAGAAAAATATAAAAAAAAATTACTCTAAAATACGAACAGGAAATTAATTTAATAGAATAATTCTTCAAATTCCAAGATCCTTGTTCACAATTAACATATATACATCAAACTTAAAAATTTATTAAAAACAATAATCATCTCTACGTCATTCAACCAAAGTCAATTAAAATGGTGAACAAAAGAGATAAATGCTATATTAACTATTGATTCCAAAAAACTGATTTCAAAACTAGTTCAATCTATTCCCCATTACATTCAACTTAGGTCCATGCATCAGCTTTTTTAGTGTTCTCCATTGAAACTCACAATTCCCACTCTTAAAAATCGCAACCTTAAAAAATAATTAAAAAGTTTGTGTTAGTTTGAATATACTTAATAATAGAACAAAATTATACAACACGAATAAGGGTCTTGGAGTGTTCTTCAATAAATAACAATAATACGGCCAAACAATAACCATGACTGCTTTAGCTAAGTAATTTGTACCTTAGTAATTTGTAGTATAAGGTAACATCATAAAAAAGGAATAACAAGAAACTAGTAACCGAGAAATTTATCTAAATAACATAAACATAGTCACCGACTAAGTTAAACCAATGAAATTGACATAGACTCCAGAATCAAACAATAGTTAAGGGATTATGAAGTAGTTTACCAGAGAGGGATGCATCATGCATCAGTTGATGTTATAACAGAGTCTATGTAGAAAATAGAAAACAAGCGACAATCACACAACACAAGAATATATGTGGTTCACCAACTTGGCTACGTTAACGGGCAGATGGAGAATATTATTATCTTCTGCAAATCAACCGATTACAATCTCTAATCTAATGCACAAATTCTTGTCAAAGAATTCCTGTATTTTCAAACCCTAGATTTAGAGAAACAGACGAGCAAAAGCAACTACAAATATGGTTGGGGTATGCTTATTTATATGCCCTTCTTGTAACCTTGTAGGGTTTTACAACCCTGGGCCAGATTAGCCGCTGATCAGGCCAAAATCGGACTATCGCGCGATCGCCACACTTGGGCACGCGATCGCCCCCTAGTGGCGCGCGACCACGCGATCTTGGAAAAAACTCAGCGCGACCACGCCCTCGGTTCCACGCGACCGCTCCCTGCAGATGTCCAAGAATTCCGAATTTTGTATTTTAATCCCCTAATTTAGGGATCCCCAACTTAGATGGCACCAAATCCAACAAATCTCCACCTTGACATCTAACCTCCAAATCATAACCAGAACTCTCCATCTGCCTCAGATGCTATCTAATAGCTGTGAACATTCAGCAAGTCCAAGCAATGTTGGAACTTGCTAGTCGGAATGGACTTCGTGCACATATCAACAGGATTGTCTGCAGTACTCACTTTCTTCACCTTAATCCGCTTCTCACTCCTCGGAAAATGATACCTCACATCTATGTGCTTAGTCCTCTCGTGATAAACTTGATCCTTGGCCAAACAAATTGCACTCAAACAGTCATAACATATTGTGGCCTGATCCTGATGTAACCCAAGGTCGTTGATCAAACCATTTAGCCATATCCCCTCTTTAGCAGCTTATGTCAATGTCATGTACTCTGCCTCCTTAGTAGATATTGTCACCATAGATTATAGAGTAGCCTTCCAACTGATAACTGACTCAGCAAGAGTGAACACATACCCGGTCATAGATCTCCACGTGTCAACATCCCCAGAGTAATCTGAATCACAATAACCCTCAACTGCACATTCTGTACCACCTCCATAAATAAGTCCAACATCTGATGTACCCCTAAGGTACCTGAAAATCCTCTTCACTAATTGCCAATGTTCCTTACCAGGATTCTCCATGAACCTACTAACAACACTAACAACATGATCAAGATTCGGCCTAGTGCAAACTATAGCATACATCAAACTATCAACTGCACTAGCATAGGGTACTCGAGCCATGTACTCTTTCTCCTCATCCGACTTAGGTGCAAAGGCAACAGACAGGCGTGCATTCCCTCCACTCGAAGAATCTAAAGGCTTTGCTTTAGACTTACCAAACCTTTATAAAACTTTCTTGATGTAACCTTTCTGGGATAAGAATAGTTTTCGTTGGCTTTTATCCCTATAGATCTCCATACCTAGAATTTTTTTTGCCGCACCCAAATCCTTCATCTCGAACTCTACAGACAGTAGACCTTTCAACTTCTGAATATATGACTTCTTGACATCCACTATCAATATATCGTCAACATAAAGAACAGATAGATGATCGAACCATCCACTAACTTATTGTGATACACACAATAGTCATACGCGCTCCTCGTGTAGGTAATATCTATCATATAGCTGTCAAACCGCTTGTACCACTACCTAGGCGATTGCTTGAGCCTATACAATGACTTATTCAACTTACACACGTAGTCTTCTTTTCCCGGAACCTGAAACCCATCTGGTTGTGACATATAAATCTCCTCTTCCAACTCTCCATGTAGAAAAGCTATTTTCACATCTAGCTGCTCAAGCTCCAAATCTTGGTGTGCCACCATTGCTAATAGCACTCTAATAGAAGTGTGTCTAACCACTAGTGAGAAGATCTTATTGTATTCAACGCCCTCCCGCTGTGTGAAACCCCTTGAAACTACACGCGGTTTATACTTGACCCCCTCTGATGGTGACATACCTTCCTTCTTCTTGAAGACCCACTTGCAAGTCACAATCTTTCTGCCTCTGGCCTCTTAGTTAGCTCCCATGTTGAATTCTTGTGTAGTGGCTCCATCTCATCCCTCATGGCTGCATGCCACTGAGCGAACTCTGAACATGTAACTGCTTCCGAAGCATCGGGCTCCACTTCCTCGGCAACCTGAAGTGCATAAGACACCATGTCTTCAAAAACATAGAGGCTTATCAAAATTAGCCCGTGTAGACCTTTCTTGAGCTAACCCATGTTCCTCGAAAATTGGTGATGAACTTTCTGGTGCTTCTGTTTCTGATGGTAGATCCTGATGAACATCTGACTGTGGACTGCTCAACTCTGAAATATCTTGTAGCTCCACCTGTTTATCAATACTACCAATACCTGATACAACCACAAATCTCATAATAGGTTTAAGCACAGAGTTTTCATCAAAAACAATATTCCTGCTTATTATTAACCTACCCTCTGGTGGATACCAAATCCGGTATCCCTTGACACCATCCCCATAACCCATGAAGACTCCTTTTCTAGCCCTTAGCTCCAACTTCCCATCATCCACATGATAATAAGTAGTACAACCAAAGGTCCTTAAATTAGAGTAATCAACAGGTTTACCAACCATACCTCATTGGGAACTTTGAGACTGATACATGTATGTGGTCCACGATTTATCAAGTAACATGTTGTACGAACCGCTTCTGCCCAGAATCGCTTAGACATCCATGCATTGGAGAGCATGCACCTTGCCCTAGCCAACAATGTCTGATTCATGCGCTCTGCTACACCATTTTGATGTGGTGTACCTCTGATAGTGAGATGCCTAGAGATCCCCACTTGTTTGCAGAACTCATCGAACTCAGCACTATAGAACTCCAACTCATTATCTGTCTGGAGTCGCTTGATCTTCTTCCCTGTCTTATTCACCACTAATGTCTTCCACTGTCTGAAATTGGTGAGAGCCTCACTCTTGTGCTTCATAATAATTACCCAAGTCTTTCTCGAGTAGTCATCAATCATGGACAAGAAATACATGTGACCCCTCAATGATTCCTGAAGTTAAGGTCCCCAACAATCTGAGAAAATGTAATCCAGACTGACATTCGTTCTGTGAACCCCATTAGGAAACTTGCTTCGCTGCATCTTCCTAAGTATATAATGCTCGCAAAACTTGAGATCCTTGACCTTATGGCCACAGAGAAGTCCATGATTAGCCAATATATGCATCCCTCTAATGCTCATGTGCCCAAGCCTAATATGCCACAACTTTGTCATATCCTCCTTGACCACTTCAGATGTTGCAACCAATACTGACCCATAAAGTGTCCTTCCTTGGAGGAAATATAAGGAACCCTGCTTAAGGCCTTTCATAATTACTTCAGAACCTTTGCAGACATAAACTGCTCCATTTTTACCTTTGAAATTGTACCCTTTGTTGTCGATAGGTTCTTCATCATCTGTGGAACATGCCTCACATCGTTTAAAGTGGAAAACTTACAATCATGAGTCCGCAGCTTGATAGAGCCAATACCAACCACCTTGCAAGTAACACTGTTGGCCATATGAATATTACCACCATCTACCTGTTTATAGGTTGTAAACCACTCTCTCCTCGGACTGATATGATAAGAAGCCCCAGAATCAAGAATCCACGCATTCGACTGTTTTGCAGATTCTTTTATTAATAGGTCAGAGTTGCTCGTATCAAATGCAGCAGCATTAGCTTCATTGCGATTTGGAGGCTCGCCTCGCTTCTTCCTAGGACAATCTGTCTTCCAATGTCCCTTCCCCTTGCAGTAATTACAAACATCATCAGGTTTCGGGCCCCTATAGCCAGAAGATTTCTTCTTCTTCTGTTTACTACTAGAACCCATACTGCCTTCCGCAACCAAACCTGTCGTCTGATTATCTGTACCACTATTACCGCTTGCCTTACAACGTAACTCTCTAGTCTTGAGCGCGATGACTTCTCCTCCTCTAGAGTCTTCGTCTCCTTACCACTGATACTAGCGTCAACATAATACTAATATGATAGAGGCAAAGAAAAAAGAATCATTAATGCAACATCCTCATCAACAACCTTAGCGGCTATATTAGGCAGTTCAAGTAATAAAGATGTAAATCTATCTATGTGATCCCTAATGGGCGTACCTTCCTGCATTTGGAGAAAATATAGCCTCTGCTTCAGATATAGCTTGTTGGTCAATGATCGTGTCAAATACATATCTTCCAATGTAAGCCACAAAGCACCTCCAGAATCGATATCTGGAATATTCGCTAGAATATCATCATTTAGACACATGATGATCTTAGAGTGGGCCCTCTCATCTAGTGCGATTTGATCTGCCTTTTCCTTCTCTGCTACCTTCTTCGCTTTCTCCGAACCTTCTGTTGTTGTAGCCGCGATATCACCTGTGGAAATGGCTTCTGCTTTGCCCTTTGGATCATGATGATCCATGATTGCAGCAGCCACTGGAGCCCACAAGCCCTTGTCTCTCAACAAGGATTTCATCTTGATTTGACAAAGAGAAAAACTATTCTTCCCATTAACCTTGTCGACCGATGATTCAATTCCTAATCCCATCTTATTCTGTAGCGGAACAACCCTACACCTTCCTCAACCTGACAAGGCTCTGAAACCAGTTTGTTAGAACAGAGTCTACGTAGAAGATATAAAACAAGCAACAATCACACAACACAAGAATATACGTGGTTCACCAACTTGGCTACGTTCACGGGCAGAGGGAGAGAATATTATTATCTTCTGGAAATCAACCGATTACAATCTCTAATCTAATGCACAAATTCTCGACAAACAATTCATGTCTGTGCAAACCCTAGATCTAAAGAAACAGATGAGCAAAAGCAAATACAAATATATTTGGGGTAGGATTATTTATATGCATTACTCCTAACCCTGCAGGGTTTTACAACCCTGGACCAGATTAGCCGCTGATCTGGCCAAAACTGGACTACCACGTGATCGCCCCAATTGGGCACGCGATCACCCGCTTCGCTGGGCGCGATCGCCCCCCGTTGGCGCATGACCTCGCGGTGTTGGCAGAAACTCAGCGCGACCGCGCCCTCGATTCTGCGCGACCGCTCCCTGCAGATTTCCGGGAATTCCGAATTTTGTAGTTTAATCCCCTAATTTAGGCGTCCCCAACTTAGATTGCACCAAACTCAACAGTTGAAATGAAATAGCTCCGCAAATGCCTCACATGAACCCCTAGTATCATAAAGTTCCAAAACTCCAAATTGCAATATGTTCTCATAGATTATAAGAATTATTATATGAAATGCAATCATCAATCCAATGACAACCTATTTTTATGAGAATTACGAAGTTCATGTCAAGGAAAAAAAAATGCACCGATACAACGTCAAACAAATTAGCAAATGCAAGCCATGTGAATCCACACCAAGGATCATCATGCTGCTGCAGAACTTTCTACAAGACAGAACCAACAATGAAATAAACACATTAGTGAACTGGATAAACAAAATATGAGCATTTCCATACTCTGCATTTAGGATGTGAACTTTTATCATCTAGAAAAACATCAAACTCAAAGCAAGTCGGATGAACAGAAGTTTCCCAATTGCATGTCAATAACCTACAATAGTGAAATGCATTATCAAGCGACCATCAAAATTTTGCAGTACGGAAAAGCTCACATAACCATCATTTGTGCCATTTCCCAATGATTAATTGTATGGTATTTACCTCATGTAAAATTTAACATGTTATCATCATCCTGCCATCAAAAAATTAGGAATGCACAAAACATCAGTTTACCTGCTTAAAAACAAATGCATCCATGTTATGATCCTTCATAGCCTTCACCAACGTTTTCCAACCTGGCTAACAAGAATTTGTCTATTTTCTTAGTATTCTAAAAATATTTGGAATAGGAATCAAATTACACTAGTTTCATGTTTATCAAGAAAGATCAAGGGTAGAAGCAAACTCAACTGAAAATATTTGGAATGTGAATCAAATTAATAAGTGTTGAAGCACTAACATAGTGATCTTAACTAAAGGAGCTACGGAGATGGACTTTGCAGTATCAAGTGCCTTTGCAGTATCAAGTGTATTCTCAACAAGTTCTCTCACAGTGGTATATATGGATTTTCCTGGCTGAAATTCAAAAATAAAGCCATTGAATATTGAAATTTCAACAAAGTAGGAACAATAAAACTATCCTAAACATAAAACAATTGGTTTGGTTCTCTAGAAACCCAAAATTAAAGATTTAGTAAAATGTGGGTACTGGGAAACAGTAACGCACTTTGAAACAACCTGCAATGTTTTTGTTCTAAGAAAAAAAAAAAACAAAGCAAGAACGATTACTAGAAACTTTAAACACCACAAATTCATAAAATTGACAACAATATCCCATGTATTATAGAGATGCATGGTTATAGCAATAATGCTGAACAATAACCTTAACTGGATCTAGATGATAAAAAAACTAAAATTTCACTACCTCTGTCCCAAAACGAAAGAGGACTTTTAGGAAAATTTTGCAAAAAAATAAAACAAAATTGTCCCTAAACGTTTTTTTACCAATCAATGCAAAAGTATAAATGAGCATCGAGTTAGCAAATAACGAGTTCAACCAAGGTCATAAATAACTTCAAAGCTCCTAACGTATAAGGGCATATAAATTACTCATTGAGACATACAAGTAATTTCTTATTATGACAAGATGGATTTACTTTAATGTAGCCAAACTTTTGTTGAAGTTTAATCTTAATTACTCTAGATTATTATAGAGCAGTTTTGGTTCCCGGTATTTGATTTTGGTGCATGGTTCATAATATCAAAAGTCAAGAGTCACTCTTTAATTTTCTAGTTTATGTTCATTGTTTTCCAAGTCTTGTAAGCCTATAAATATGCAAGTCATTTTAGTCTCAATGTGTGTCAAGAATTCAGATTTCATAATAAAATGTTCTTCTCCATATATTTATCCTCTTTCTCTATATTTCTATATTTTCCAACAGTGGTATCAGAGCCTACTTGGGCAGCCATGAACGGTGGTACTAATGGTGGTACAAATGGTGGTGGTAGTCAACCACAAATTCCTATCTTGGATTAAAAAATTATGCTCGATTGCGTATTCAAATGATGGTACTTTTTGACTATCAAAAGTTGCTTGAAGTCGTGGAAGATGGCATAGGAGTGTTCGAGGAGAATGCGAATGATGCGCAAAGACAAGCACATCAACATGCTTACAAGAAGAATAAGAAGGCATTATATTACATCCATCAAGGAGTTAATGATGTGGTGTTTGACAAGATTGCAGAAGCAACTACGTCAATGCAAGCATGGGATATTTTGGAAAATTCGTTCAAGGGAGTTGAAAATGTGAAGAAGGTAAAACTCCAAACATTGAGTCAAAGGTATGAACTTCTTGGAATGGAATCTTCAGAATGTATTTTAGATTATGTTAGTAGAATTCTTGCTTTAACAACCGAAATGAAGTCATATGGAGAAAAGATTGAAGATTTAGCAATTATGGAGAAAATTTTGAGAACACTCACACCTCGATTTAAGCATGTCGTGACGGCGATTGAGGAGTCTAAAGATCTCTCTGTTATGACAATTGATGAGTTGTGAGGTTCTTTACAAGGACACGAGCAACGAATGAAGGAGAAGTCAATTGAGAAACCGGTCGAGCAAGCATTACAAGCTTCTCATGACCACTCCCCAAATAAAGGTGGAAGGGGTGGAAATACACAAGGTTACCAACATGGTGGCAGTTCTCGTGGAAGAGGACGAGGACAAGACCGAGGTCGAGGATGTGGTTACTATGGTCAAGGTCGAGGTGATTATCACAATAACAGCCAAGGAGGAGACAAAGAACAAAGAAGTGATCATGGAGGTGCAAATAGTCATAAAAATAATTCATTTGATTACCGAGGACGTGATCGAGGTCAAGGAAGAGGTCGTGGTCGAGGAAGGTATGATAAGTCAAATGTTAAATGTTATGAATGTCATGAATATGGTCATTATGCAACTGAGTGTAGATATAGAGATAATTTTGAAGATGGAGAAGAAGCAAGATTCGAAAGAGAAGGTAAAAATGACAATGGTCAAGTTCTTTTGATGGTAACGGCGGCGGCCGAATATCCCGGTTACTACACATGGTTCCTTGTACAAATCACATGTGTGGAAAGAAGAAGTTATTTGTTGATCTTGATGAGACGTGAGGTCAAAAGTCAAGTTTGCCGATGATAGCACAATACCGGTGATGGGAAAAAGAAAAGTTCTCATTAAATTAAAGAATGGAGATCACAAGTATATCTCGGACGTGTTCTATGTTCCGAATATGAAGAGCATTTTGTTGAGCTTGGGGCAACTTTTGGAGAAAGGGTATGATATGCGGCTATATGACAACCAACTCACCATGCTTGATAGACAAGGTACACTCATTCTAAGGTCCCCTCTTTCGAAGAATAGAATGTTTTGAGTCGATATTGAGTGTGATTCCTATCATTTCTTTAATGCTATTGTGAAAGATGAATCTTGGTTGTGGCATTTGCGTTTTGGTCACTTGAATTTTCATAGCTTGAAGTTGTTAGCTCAAAAGGAGATGGTTAGAGAGGTTTGCCTATAATTAATCACCCCGACCAATTGTGTGAGGGATGTATTGTTGGAAAGCAACATAGAGCTCCATTTGTGGTTGGAAGAACTTGGAGAACAAGGAGGCCTCTTGAGCTTGTTCATTCGGATGTGTGCGGCCCACTTAATGTGTTGTCGAATGGGAATAATAGGTATTTTATTACTTTCATTGATGATTTCACAAGAAAAATATTGGTTTATTTTCTTCAAAGAAAATCCGATATTTTTACTTGTTTTAGAGAGTTTAAATCTCTTGTTGAAAAATAAAGTAATTGTTATCTTCAATGTTTACGGACTGATGGTGGTAGTGAATGTACTTCTAATGAATTTGCTGAGTATTGCAAAGAATAGGGAATAGGGAATGAAGAATGAAGTGACATTTCCCTACACACCACAACATAATGGAATCGCCGAGCGGAAGAACCGAACAATCTTGGACATGCCGAGAAGCATGTTGAAAGCCAAGGGGATGCCAAACTCATTTTGGGCAGAAGCTGTCTCATGTACAGTTTACTTGTTGAATAGGTGCCCAACGAGAAATGTGAAAGATGTTACTCCCGAAGAAGCATGGAGTGGATTCAAACCAAGTGTGAAGCATCTCAAGGTGTTTTGTAGTATTGCATATGCCCATGTTCCAGCTGAGATAAGAAGAAAGCTTGATGATAGAGGAGAGAAGACCATCTTTGTGGGTTATAAGGGTGGTGGATGCAAGTTGTTCAATCCAGTTACAAAGAATGTGATTGTTAGTAGAGATGTGTTATTTGTAGAGGAAGAAGCTTGGAATTGGGAAGTTGATGCTCGAAATGATTCTCGACGTACTTCCATTTATATTCTCGAAGATGAAATTCCAAATGAAGTTGTTGAAGAAGAGGTGGTGGAACTAGTTTCTCCTAATCCATAAGTGCCGACACCTCAACCATTTTTGGCAAATGAAAGACCGAGAAGGAATAGGCAACCATCTACTCGGTTAGAAGGATTTGAGATAACCCATGATGATGAGGTTAATGATGATGGAGATTTAGTGAATTTTTCCATGTTTGCAGAAAGTGAGCTAGTCAAGTTTGAGGAGGCTGTCCAAGATCCAAGGTGGATTCAAGAAATGCAAGAGGAAATAAGAGCAATTGAGAAGAACAAGACGTGGCAACTTATTGATATTCCGAAAGAGAAGAAAGCCATTGATGCCAAGTGGGTTTTCAAGACAAAGATTAAAGCAAATGGTGAGATTGAAAGGCATAAAGCATGGCTTGTTGCAAAGGATACAAGAAAAGGCCCAGTTATGATTACCAAGAGGTAGTTTCTCCGGTTGCGAGAGTTGAGACCGTGAGATTGATTATTGATTTGGCGGCACAAAAGCAATGGAACATTCATCAAATGGATGTCAAGTCAGCTTTCTTAAATGGGCCTCTTTAAAAGGAAGTTTATGTGAAGCAGCCACCCGGATTTGTGAAGAAAGGAATGAAGATAAAGTTTATAAGTTGAAGAAGGCGCTATATGGTTTGAAGCAAGCACCAAGAGCTTGGAACAAGCGTATTGATTCTTTCTTTATTGAAAATGGGTTTGATAAATGTCCTTCCGAGCATGCCTTATATGTGAAGACAAACAGTGTTGGCGATATGTTATTGCTTTGCCTTTATGTTGATGACTTGGTGTTAACGGGAAACAATAATAGCATGATTGAAGATTTCAAGAAGTCGATGATGAGCGAGTTTGAGATGACTGATCTTGGATTGATGTCATATTTTCTTGGCATTGAAGTTGATCAGAGAAAGGATGGAATTTTTGTTTGTCAAAAGAGGTATGCCATGTATATTTTGAAGAAATTCAGGATGCTTGATAGTAATCCTGTAAGGACACCCGTGGAAGTTGGCACAAAATTGTCTAAGGATAGTGATGATGCAAAATTTGAACAAAGTATCAGAAAGAGCCAACCACAAAAATGAGCACGCCAGCTGCTCCGCCGATACTCCCCCAGACCTCGACGGTACTCCCCGATGTTGGCCGTAATCCTTGCCTCCACATCATGATATAACATGCCCAAACCCCTACGGGGTGAAGGCGCAAATCCCAGTAGCTCAAATAGATGCTCATCGGACATCTGGTCCCTTCATCTCACCGATTCTCCATTAAAAGAGAGACCAATAATAGCGGCAAGGTCTGTGGGAGTCACCGTCATCTCCCCCCAATCGAAGTGGAATGTGTGCGTGGCATCCCACCAATACTCTGACAAAGCCAAAAAATGCCCTTGTTTTTCTGAGTCTCTGCTAACCCAGTCAGATTCTCCACAAACACGTTCAATCTCAGCAGCCATTGTAAGCCCATACAATAAAAAAAATCGGCCATCATAAGACCGAATACTTCTTCAACGACCACCATTGTAAGCCCGTACAACAATAACAAATCCCGGCCACCATTGTAAGTCCGTATAACAACTTCAATCCCGGCAGCCATTGTAAGCCCGTACAATAACAAAATTTGGCCATCGTAAGCCCGAATACTTCTTCAACGACCACCATTGTAAGCCCATACAAAAATAACAAATCCAGACCACCATTGTAAGCCCGTACAATAACAAATCCCGGCCAGCATTGTAAGCCCGTACAATAACAAATCCCGAAAGCCTTTATAAGCCCGTACAATAATAAAATTCGTCCATCGTAAGCCTGAATAATTCTTCAACGGCTACCATTGTAAGCCCGTACAACAATAACAAATCTCGGCCACCATTGTAAGCCCGTATAACAACTTCAATCCCGGCAGCCATTGTAAGCCCGTACAATAACAAAATTCGGCCATTGTAAGCCTGAATACTTCTTCAACGGCCACCATTGTAAGCCTGTACAACAATAACAAATCCCGAACACCATTATAAGCCCATACAATAACAAATCCCGGCCACCATTGTAAGCCCGTACAATAACAAATCCCAGTAGCCATTGTAAGCCCGTACAATAACAAAATTTGGCCATCATAAGCCCGAATACTTCTTCAACAACAACCATTGTAAGCCCGTACAACAATAACAAATCCCGGCCACCATTGTAAGCCCGTATAACAACTTCAATCCCGGCAGCCATTGTAAGCCCGTACAATAACAAAATTCGGCCATAGTAAGCCCGAATACTTCTTCAACGGCCACCATTGTAAGCCCGTACAAAAATAACAAATCCTAGCCACCATTGTAAGCCCGTACAATAATAAATCCCGGCCACCATCGTATAACAACTTCAATCCCGGCAGCCATTGTAAGCCCCTACAATAACAAATCCCGGCCACCATTGTAAGCCCGTACAATAACAAATCCCGACCACCATTGTAAGCCCGTATAACAACTTCAATCCCGGCAGCCGGTGTAAGCCTGTACAACAACAATTTCAATCTCGGCCACCATTGTAAGCTCGTACAACAATCCAATCCCGGCAGCCATTATAAGCCCCTATAATAAGAAAATTCAGCCACAATCGTAAGCCCGAATACTTCTTCAATGGCCATCATCGTAAGCCCGACACATACTTATCCCTGGCCGTCATCATAAGCCCGACACAAAACAGTCTCACACTTAGGTATTAGACACCTTCAAATAGTCTCAACTCAGGACGAATGCCTATAAATAGTTCCTCACCGGTCGAGGCCCCTTCAAATCGCCCTCATACACGAACTACGATTAGGCTTGATTCCCACTCAAGATACGTAGGAATCCTACCAAAGGGTCCAGCCATCCGACCAACTAATACCTACAAATAGTTCCCCACCGGTCGAGGCCCCTACAAGTTTTTGGCTTGTGTCTGAGAGGCAATCAGTTGATCATTGAGAGCAGTGGAGAGGGCTTCAGTTGCAATAATCTCAGCATCAAGGGCTTCCATTTGATCATCAAAAGAACTAGCAGATGTGTGGCTAGATGTGGCCACATTTTGACTCACATCTTCAGATTCATATCCTAATGGAAAATCCACAAACCTCTATTTTGGGTCTAGAAGGGTTTTGGTATCTTTGAGCAGTTCAAACTCATTCACTCTAACTTCACCCCTTTCTGTCTTTACCTCTTGAGCAACTAGGATTTGAGAGATGAGGGAGGGGTAAGGAAGGGACCATTTCTTGGATGGGGATTCACAATATCCACAGATTTTCCTAAAGATGAACTCCCCAAAATTAATGCTCTTATTGGCACCCAACCTATATAGCAAGTCAGCTTGAACCCTAGTCACTGGGGTTTTATTGTTTGAGGGGCAAAGGTTGCCAGTTAGAATGAGATGGAGAAAGCAATAGAAGGAGGTGAGTGAGCCACTACTGTTTCACCCTAAAATTTCCACTCAGCATGTTCTACATCTTGGTCATCCACTTTGAGGTAACGTCTAGACCTACATCTTGGACTAACGTCTTGAAACTGTTTGTTGTATTTTTCCTATTTTTTCAGGAACAGAATTACGAATAAAATAACTCACTCGTATGACCGTTTGGACCTAGTCAAGTGACAACATAACAACACCATTTATCAACCTATGGGATAACAGCTGATCCTCATCAACAAAATGGCGAGATTCTAGGCGAAATATCAGCATGTCATTCAAGTTGTTATTTTTCAGTTACAATCACGTCTATATATTCCCCTTAGAATGCACATGTATTCACGTTACACACTCTTGCTTACTCTCATACTGCACTTTGTACTCACTAGCTACCATATCCAATAATACTTTTTTGGTTTAGGTAGGCTTTTCCAAAAGCCTCCCGAGGTTTTTCCCCACGAACGATTGTTCAAAGGGTTTCCTCGTTACATCCTTGTGTTCATCTTGGTTTGAGAATTATAGAACATCACCTTGGAGGGACAAATCTAAATGGTACGCTTACCATGAAGATTTTGGCCACACTACCGAAAATTGCATTGCCTTGAGGAAAGAGATCAGTGACTTACTCTCGAAGGGCCTCCTCAAAGATCTGCTTGGGAAAAGAAAGGAACGGACCGAGACAAAAGAAGCCATAGCCGAGGCTCCATTTTTACCCCCTCCTGCAACTAAGGTGATCAATTTCATCACCGGCGGTTCAGACATTTGTGGCACCACGTATTCCGCAGTGAAACGTCATGCCAAAGATTCCAAGGAAGACAAGATGGAACTACCAGCACGGCATCTGGATGCTTCCCTGGGCCAGCAGAACATTTTTTATCAAGATGACAAGGAAAATATTTTGGATCCTCATCATGACGGGTTAGTCATCACCTTACAGATTGCCAATTGTAAGGTCAAGCGTATCTTGGTTGATAATGGGAGCTCAGTCAACTTAGTCATGAAAAGCACATTAGAAGAAATGTCAATTCCCTTAACTGAAGTTGTGAAGAATTCCTCTGTTCTAGTGGGATTCAGTGGGGAGACCAAGCAGACAATTGGGGAAATCAAATTTCTAGTCTATGTTGAAGGATTGAACTCCATGGAAAAGTTTTATGTGATCGACTGTCCGTCAGCCTATATCTTCATCTTGGGGAGACCATGGATCCATAGCATGAAAGCAGTTCCATCTATGTATCACCAGTGCCTCAAGATGCCGACACCTTGGAGTGTAATCAAGGTAAAAGGAGACCAACAAGCCGCCAAGGAGTGTTATAAGACAGATATGAAAGCATGTTCTACTTCCCATCCAGCATAGCAATTACAGAAAGGCGTCAAGGACATCTTGGAGGTTGCTGAGTATGACGTAAGAAAAGTGCCCGTAGACACCTCCAACCTTGATGCCCATGTGCTAGTTGGAGCTGACTTACCTCCTGAAATTGAGAAAGAGCTGATCGACTTTTTGAAGAGTAGAAAGTTGTGTTTCGCTTGGAAACATGAAGATATGACTGGGATAGACAAAAGCATCATAACTCGCAAGTTGAATATCGATCCTACCGTCAAGTCGGTCCATCAGAAGAGGAGGAAATTTGCCCAAGAACAGAATCAAATCATCAAGGATGAAGTAGAGAGACTGCTAAAATCTAAGATGATCAGGGAAGTACAGTACCCTAGGTGGCTCGCCAATGTGGTGGTTGTTGAGAAGAAAAATGGGAAATGGCTTGTATGTGTAGATTTCACTGACCTGAACAGAGCGTGCCTTAAGGATCCATTCCCGTTGCCCCATATTGACTCTCTGGTAGATGAAACGGCTGGCCATGACGTGTTGACCTTCATGGATGCTTCTTCAGGTTATCAGCAAATCCAAATGGAGCCCTCGAATCAAGAAGATACCACCTTTATAACCCCTGAAGGTATATATTGTTATATTGCCATGCCATTTGGATTAAAAAATGCAGGGGCAACCTATCAAAGACTGGTGAACAAGATGTTCAAAGATCATCTAGGCAAAACGATGGAAGTATACATAGACGACATGGTGGTAAAGTCCAAAAATATAGAAGATCATGTGCAACACTTGGCAGAAGCCTTTGACATCTTAGAAGCTTTCAACATGAAGCTGAACCCTTCCAAGTGAAACTTTGGAGTCAGAGCCGGGAAGTTTTTGGGGTACATGGTGACCAAGAGGGGAATCGAGGCCAGCTCAGAACAAATCAAAGCTATCCTCAACCTGCAGTCTCCTAAAACAATCAAGGATGTACAAAGATTGACAAGACGAGTAGTAGACGTGGCCGGTTCCAAAAACCGCCGGTTAGCCGGTTTTAAACCGGCGGTTACAAACCTTGAAAACCCCAACCGGAACCGAACCGCCTAATCGGCTAAACCGGTTACGGTTTAGGCGGTTCACGGTTTTAACGGTTATCCGGTTAACCTCCGGTTTGACGGTTTGGATCTGCTCGGCCGAGTCCTTGGTGATGCTCGACCGAGCAACCCTTTTAGGGTTTAGGGTTTTGAGGGTTGCTCGGCCGAGTCTTTGTTATTGCTCGGCCGAGCAACCCTTTTAGGGTTTAGGGGTTGAGGGTTGCTCGGCCGAGTCATATAGTAGTGCTCGGCCGAGCATATCATTTTTCAGTTAATTTTTTAACAGTTTTCGTTAACTTTGTATGTAGTATATTAATTTTATTTTTTTTCAATTTTTTTTTAGATAGATAAGACTATTTTGAACTTAAGTTTACTACATACATTTTTTGCAAAAAGGTTTATAAAAAAAGTTATGAATTTTTTAAGAAATAAAAGTTAACGGTTTTTTGAAAAAAGTTAACTTTTAATTTTTTTCAAATTTTTTTTGGATAAATAAGACTATTTTAGACTTAAGTTTACTACATACATTTTTTGAAAAAAGGTTTATAAAGAAAGTTATGAATTTTGAAAGAAAGAAAACTTAACTTTTTTTAAAAGAAACAAAAGTATATAAAAGAAAAAAGGGACGGTACCCTTAAATTTTATTAATCAAAATAAAATTACAAAGAGTGGGATAACCAACCTTACCCTTTTATAAATAAGGGGGGACATTTAGGAGCCTTTACCTCAACCTAACTATTACAATTAATTAAAAATAAATCTAATCTAAAGTCTAAACTAATCTAATTAAAATAAAAATTAATCTAAAACATCATTCATTCATCACTACTTTCCGTGGAGTCCTCGACATCGTATTGATATCTTGGATCCAATAGATCCTCATCATAAGGCATGTCTTGTTGCCTTTTTTCCGCTCTAACCCAATCGCCAAGTAAAAGTTGATGTTCCAAGTTTTCACTTGTTAGTTGAGAACGTCTTTCATCCAAAACATTTCCACCAACGCAAAATGCCGATTCAACCGCCATCGTTGAAGCGGGAGAGGCTAATACTTCTCTAGGGGGTTGTCGTTGTCCCCGACCCCGACCACCTCCCCTAGCTCGGCTGCCCCTACCACTCCTAGCATTACCACTTTCAATTTCAACTTGTTCTTCTTCCTCATTTTGTTGAATATTTGGATTTTGATGATCAAAATCATCGTTGGGGGAGGAAGAATCAACAACGGACTTGCCTAAATTGCTTCTTCTTTGATTTGCAGCCATTTGTATAAGAGAAAATGAAGTTTGGAAACAAAACAGAGCTTAAAAATGGATGAAAATGGAGAAAAGCACTAATTTTGTTAGAAAACTAACTGAAAATGGGACAATATTTAACTGAAAATTGGATGAGGGTGAGAGTATATGTGAATATTTGAGAGTAGAAGAGAAAGAGTAGAGAGAAATAATGTGGAAATAAAATGGGAGGAGGGAGGTGATATTTATAGTTAGTAAATTAGGCAAAAAAAACATTTTTTTTTAATTTTTGACTGCCCAAGTTAAAAATTAACGGCTAGTTTTTATAAATAACGGCTAGTTTTTGAAAAAGTAGCCGTTGGAACATGTTCTGGCTTTATGCTCGGTCGAGCAACTCATATGACTCGGCCGAGCATGACCGTTATTGGAAATTAACACACTGGAAGATTCTGCTCGGCCGAGCACCTCATATGACTCGGGCGAGCAAGTCAAAAACCGGCAGTTAACCGGCGGTTGACCGGTTTTTCAAAATTCTCAACCTTAATCGAACCGGCCAATTACCGGTTTCGGTTAGCCGGTTCCGGTTAACCGCCGTTGATCGGTTTTACCCGGTTTTCAACCTCCCGGTTGACCGGTTCGGTTTATAAAATGGACACGTCTAATGAGTAGCAGCCTTAAATCGGTTTATTTCTAAGTCCTCCGAAAAGTGCAAATTGTTCTATGACATCTTGAGGAAGAACAAGTTGTTCCAGTGGATCGAGCAGCACGAAGAAGCCTTCTTGAACCTCAAATAATATCTCACGTCCTCACCTCTTCTCGCTAAACCATAACCTGGTGAGCCCCTCTACTTATACCTAGCCGTGTCAGAGAGTGCGGTAAGTGCCGTCCTGGTAAAGGAAGATCAAGACGGTCAACGCCCCGTTTACTATGTAAGTAAATCTCTTTTAGATGCGAAAACCAGGTACTCCCATCTAGAAAAACTTATTCTCGCTTTAATCACTGCATCTACTAAATTACGTCATTACTTTGAAACGCATCATATTATCGTGAAAACTAACTATCCTATCAGGACCGTTATGAGAACCCCTGAGATGTCGGGGAGAATGGCCAAATGGTCAGTCAAGCTCAACACGTATGAAATCTCTTATGAACCCAGGAGCGCAATCAAGTCACAAGCACTTGCAGATATTGTAGCCAATTTCAGTGCTACCTTGCAACCTGGGGTAGAGCTAGAGGTCCAACATCTTGAAGGCAATGATTCCCCCAGGTATTGGACATTGTTCACAGATGGAGCATCCAACTCCAGGGGTGCAGGATTGGGCATCTTGTTAAAGTCGCCTCAAGGCGAGTTAATCCCTATGGCTGTTTCTTGTGAATTCCAAGCAACAAATAATGAAGCCGAATATGAAGCTTTGATCTTGGGTTTATCTACTGCTCTTAGTTTAGATGTCACTCATCTTAACATCTTTAAAGATTCTTTGTTATTAGTTAATCACTTTAACGGGTCTTATGCAGCTAAGACACCCGAATGACACTTTACCTTCAGCATGTTAAAGCGCTAGCAGCGCGTTTTGTAAGTTTTTCCTTGGAACAGGTACCATAGAAGAAAATGCCGAAGCTGACGCTTTGGCCAACCTAGGATCAGCATGTGGGGCGATGATAAATATCAGCATCCCGATCATCTACGTCCAGTATCCAGCCATTGATCAAACTGAAGAATGTGTAACTCTAGATCGTTCGAAAGCATCTTCTCCGGGCTAGGGTGCGGCGTCAACATGGATCCAACCTATTGTGCGATATTTGCAAGACAGAACCATTCCACCGGACTTTAAGAATCAAAGGTCGTTTAGGATGAAGATATCTAGGTTCGCCTTAATTAATAACAAATTGTTTAGGAGATCTGCAACAGGTCTGTACATGAGATGTTTAGAGCCCAGAGAAGTTGAAGAGGTTCTACATGATCTACATGTTGGTGAATGTGGGAATTACTCTGGGGGTAAGTAGTTATCCTCCAAAGCCCTTAAAACGGGATACTATTGGCCCACTATGAGATAAGACGCAATGGATTTTGCCTTAAAATGTGACGCATGTCAACGGCACAGTAACATCTTGCATCAACCCGCCGAACCTCTACACCCTGTACTTTCATCCTGGCCTTTCATGCAGTGGGGCATGGATATAGTCGGCAAGTAGCCAAAAGCTCCAGGGGGAAGAGTGTTCATGTTAGCCATGACAGACTATTTCTCCATATGGATTGAAGCAAAAGCGTATGTACAAGTACGAGACAGGGAGGTCATATCGTTCTTAAAGAAAAACATCTTAAGCAGATTTGGCATTCCTTCGGAAATCATTTGCGATAATGGTTCTCAGTTTATCAGCAAAAAGACCAGGGATTTCTGTTCAAGGTGGGGAATCAAACTGATAACGTCAACCCCTGTACATCCTCAAGCTAACGGACAAGCTGAGTCAAGCAACAAGTTGATCATCAGCAATCTAAAAAAGCGTTTAGATCAGAAAAGGGGAAGATGGGCCGATGAATTACCACTTGTATTATGGGCTGACAGGATAACATCTAAAAATTCTATGGGACAGAGGCCATATTCTTTAGTATTTGGCACTGAAGCAGTACTCCCCATAGAGGTAACAATCCCAACCGCAAGATATGGACTGTTGACTCCCAGAGCCAACAATTACCTTCTGGCTCAGGATTTGGATACCGTAGACGAACTCAGGGACATAGCCAAGATAAGAATGATTGCCTATCAACAAAGAATTGCCATGTCATATAACAAGAGCGTGAGAATAAGATGCTTTTAGGCTGGAGATGTGGTGCTAAGAAAGGTGTTCCAAAATACTAGAGAGTTGCACGCAGGAAAATTGGCTCCAAAGTGGGAAGTTCCCTACCTCGTTGACGCTGAAGCTGGAAAGGGGGCATATTGGTTATCTACTCCAGATGGCATCAGAGTACCTAGAAGCTGGAATGCCCTACACCTGAAGCATTATTACATGTAAGTTGAAATTTACTACGATTGTCCAGGTACGAGCTTTCTCTCAAAATAACTTCTTTAAGTTTTATTTCCTTTTTATTTAAATCAAAACCTCTACTGACTTAAGCATCGGAGGGGTGTTAGCTAAGCTAACACCCAACCCTAACGTATTGTTGTTTTACAAGATGTCATTATAAACTGCGATAGTCCAAGATGCAGGACTGTAAGGTCAACATGAGCAACTATGCAACCTGTCAACTCCTCCAAGTTGTAAGGCAAAACACCTTTTACGGTTTAAATGATTATACATTTTTCCTAAAGTTTATTGATCATCGTAAACCTGCCTCATGCGCACGTAAAGGTATTTCACCTCCTACAGTTTAAAAGATTTTACATCTTTTCTAAGTCTATTGGTTATCATAACCTCGCCCGGGCGTACATTTTCTCACCATTTGAGAACTAAGATTCTAATGGTTACAACATTATTACATGTTGTCTTTTCAACTTGGTTACAACATTGTCACATGTTATCTTTTCAAATTGGTTATAACATTGACATGTTATCCCCGTCAAGTGGTTATGACATCCACATGTCACTAATGAACAACAAAAAGGCCATAATCAAAGAAGCAATCCCAAGGTTAAAATATCAAAGAAAAGAGGCAAAATGCCCAGTGAAACTATGATGTTGAACCAACCCAACATCTCCAAAAAAGAATGTGCAGACTCTTACGAGTCCTTACAAACAAAAAATCTTCTTATGAGGATAAACCCTCACCAAAATAATTATTTTTGAAAGAAAAAGAAAAAACTTCCTATTATCATTCAATATTACTGTCTTGAGCATCTTCAACCTGCTCAATCTTCTTGGAAGTGACTTCACCCATTTTTTCATCAAGGATCCTTTGCAAGGCTGTGTTCTCCTCTTCTATGTTCCAATTCACGTGTTCTCCTGCCCGGTATTCTTTGATCATTTGGATTCTTGCTTCGAAAACCGACTTCGCAACTTCATTCATCATGTCGTCACGGAGCACCTCCATCTCCCTCGCATGCCTATTGTCAACACTGGCAAGCCTAGATCTCCATTTCAAAATTTCTTCATCCTTAGCCTTGACTTCTAACCTCTTCTCTCTCAGTATTTTTAAAGCATCCTTCAGATCCTTCTCATACTCAGCTCTATCCATGTCTAGGGTGTCACATTCTACTTTCCACATTCTGATTTCTTTAAACATCATCTTGGCAATCAATACAGCCTGTCATCCAAGAAACAAACGGTATTAACCCATACGCAAAAAGACATTTAAGCAAAAGAAACCCATTACATGATTCTCTAAAACCTCCTCACTTCGAGTTTCCCTCTCCACGTTTGTATCTTGATCTTCCCTCTTACTCTTCAATGTGACCTTATCATCCGCTCCAGGTATACTCCATTCCACTTTCTTCTTGCCCTTATACTTAGCCACGACATCGTTCGTTGTAAATTCGGATCGAGTCACTGCAAATAAAGGCATATGTCAGTATGGGATATGAATGAACTTTTCGAGAAAAATGGTCTGATGATGCAATGAAGCGAACTCACTTTTTAGGAAAAGATGCTGAAAAAATTTGCACTTTGAATTTGAATACGGAAGAAGATTAAGCCTTCTGGGATGATCTTGCCATAATATGGGGAAAGACACCGGTATAGAAGGGATTTGAAGAAATTTGTTGCTATTAGGGCCATCCGAAAATGACGGTTATTGATTTCTATCATGACTCTGCAACTTCCTTTCAACCGTCACGCAAAGATATTCTTGTCAAAAATATTGAAACTTTCCGTATTCAACATGAAAAGCTTCAATATTTTAGGGGCAATTGTTTCACCCTAAAATTTCCACTCAGCATGTTCTACATCTTGGACTTACGTCTTGAAACTGTTTGTTGTATTTTTCCTATTTTTTAGGAACGGAATTACGAATAAAATAACTCACTCATATGACCGTTTGGACCTGGTCAAGCGACGACATAACAACTCCATTTATCAACCTATGGGATAACGGTTGATCCTCATCAACAAAATGGCGAGATTCTAGGTGAAATATCAGCATGTCATTCAAGTTGTTATTTTTCAGTTACAATCACGTCTATATATTCCCCTTAGAATGCACATGTATTCACGTTACACACTCTTGCTTACTCTCATACTGCACTTTGTACTCACTAGCTACTATATCGAATAATACTTTTTTGGTTTAGGTAGGCTTTTCCAAAAGCCTCCCGAGGTTTTTCCCCACGAACGATTGTTCAAAGGGTTTCCTCGTTACATCCTTGTGTCCATCTTGGTTTGAGAATTATATTCCATTTGTGCCCAAACATTCTTGATAAGATAAATTTAATTGTTGAAATTTGTCCAAAACAACTACCTAGGTCCTTTGGTTTTGTGGGTCAAGCAGTTAGCTTCCCATGAGTTAAAATGGACACTAGTTCATCCTCTAAAATCTCACAAACCTCATCATCCACCTCTTCTAACCCTAGGAAGGTATTTATGACAGAGGGAGAAAAAGGAATGAATTTCCCTCTTACATATACAGTAATGAACATGGGGATGAGGGGTTGTTCAAACCCTTGTCAGGTTTGCATAAAATTCATGCACAATCTTTGGAAAGAATGAGTTGGGGTGATCAACAGCTAATAACAATCCTCTATCCTCAAGAAAGTTATCTAGACCTAGCTTGGAGAAACACTCCCTTTCCCTCTTCAACTCTTTAATCAAAACCTTATTGACAATTTGCTCATGCCTTTCAGAGGCATCTAGAGAGAGGAATTTAGGGGATACAGGGGTTAAAGCATTAGGAGAGGATAGAGATACAGGGGTACCCTTTTTGACAGTCAGCCTTGAGGATATGCACTTAGATGTGGGCACATCAGAAGGCACATCTGTTGGGAGAGTGGGCTCCCTTTCAGTTTCAGCATCTTCCTCTTCTGCAGCTTGCTCTTCAATAGCTTGGTCTTCCTGTTCTTGTTCAATCTCAGCACGACCCAGCTTAAAGTTCTCATCCTCCGCAGTGTCATCAGATTCTTCCTCTTCCACAACTGGTTCAGGTACAGCCTCAGAAGTCTTCCTTTTCCCTTTCAGCTCCATTAGCAGGTTGGCTAAAGGTTCCTCATCCTTGTTAGTTTGAGGGAGCACATCCTTTTGAGCCCTAGGCTTTCTGACCAGTTTTAGCTGTGGTTCCTCCTCATCTTCATCTTCTTCCTCAAGGGCAATGGCAGTAGTGGGTTTTCCACCAGGCATCTTCAAAGTTTTGGCTTTGTCAGGCCTCAGATAGCTTTATTACCCTATGGGATCTTTTCACCTTCTTGGAGGGTTAGGATTTGATAATGTTCCCCTTTGGATTGGAAGTGGGTAACTTCCTTTTCTTGGTGAGTGGTGTGGTTAAAGGAGGAACAATGGCCACAGGAGAAGAACCCATATCAGTTTGTGGAATGGGAGATGGTGGAGGTGAGGGAATTTTTGTAGATGTGGGAGCAGCAGTTGGCTCCACCGGAGCAGGTTCAGATGGAGGGGGTGCCTCCATTGTTGGAGCTTCAGCGGCAACTTGTTCCGGTGATTGAGGGACCTCAACAAAGAACTGAGGTCGAGGAGGTGCATCAGCTAGTACAACTGAAATAGGTACTATATTTAGGATTTCCTCCTCCTGTATGGGACTTGTTGGCTCTATTGATTCTGCAGTTAGGGTTAGACAGAGAGAGAGCGTAGCAAATATGGTGTGTGTGTGAGAGAGAGAAATTGGGGCAAAGGGGGAAAAACACAGTGAGGAATTAAAGGGATGTGACGGATGTGACACATTTAAACCTACAACTCCCCCTTTCCTACTCAATTAAGGAGTCTTACCTCAGCTTAGATTCTGGAATTGCGGCTTGAGACGACAGAGTCCTTTAAGGGCTATAAACCCTTGGAGTATCCACACACAACAAACCACCATAAAATTAGGGATCAAATTTTATCAAAATATAAAATACCTTTTCTGGTAAGAATGAGGATCTTCAGCCATATCAATTCCACAAATACCCCTTTGAATTTGTCCTTCTTTTTTCCATTAGGATTTTGATACACACCTTTCTTTTTCATGAGAGATTTTGGAAATCAAGAACATTTTAAATCAAAGAATAAGTTAAGAAAGAAAATTAACTAGAAACATATTTACAAAGCAACCTATATGACCTAATTATGCAGAATTACTAGCATGATGAATCACACGGGTGAAGAAAAAAATCTCAGTTTCAGATGTGGCATAGGATGTGAGTCACATTTGGGGACACATCCAGATCACATAAATTCAATGGGGAATAATCTAATCTTCGGTAGAGGACTCCGTTCATCACAACGAACCTTGGTGATCTCTTCTTGATAAATTTAGCTTGTGTTTCATCTTCCGGGAGTTGGCCTCCTCCTTGTCTTTTGCAAAGATCCTCCTTGTCTTTTGCAAAGATCCTCCTTGTCTACGCGATGGTTTTAGCAGACGGATCAACATCCAGGTGGTGGAGGGCCACTTCTTCATTAATCCCCCTCATATCTTCAACTCTCCAAGCGAAGACATCTAGACTGTTTTTTAGGAGGGGGATGATTTTTTCCTTCTCCTTCGGGTTTCTTTTCCATCGCTTCGGCATGTATCAAAAAAATATTGTGAGGCGCGCTCTCGTACAGCCGCTGTAACCAACCCATTTCTTATGTATCGAAATGGACGCTCCCATCGGTTAGTCCTATAAAATGACATCGCAGTTTGTTCAATTAGACTTTCAAACGAGAAGGGTTGATCCCTTCTGTTTTCAACTTCAACTTCATTCAGATCCACATCCCGATCCACTTCCGAGTCCTTCAAACGGGTAGCGTGCCATTCTTTGAGTTGCCATTTTTTTTATGTTTTTATTGATCGGATGATTCCTCAACCCGATCAAATTGTAAGCCATTTCTTTTGCTTCCTGAGAAAGTCGGGTTCGACTGGTACTAATACTTTTCCGGTGAACTCAGTGGGCCCCCGAGCTTGATTTTTTGCTCAGGGTAGTCGGGGTTGATGATTATCTCTTCCAATTCTTCCACGGGTTCCATTTCTGGACAGTCTCGAAATTCCAAGGATTCAATAATGATTTCTCTAAGTCTTCTACCCTCATTGTCATTTACGTTGAGGCCCTCTTCCTCCATCAGTTCGTCTACGTCGGGCAGATCAACTATCCTCAAGTCAGGGTTGGCCCCCGAGTTCTGGCCGTTGACGAGAACATGAACTATCTCCGGGATAGACGAAACTATGTCCTGGTCATCTGCAATTTCTAGGACCAAGGGTTCCTCTTCTAGTACTTCACGGATATAGCTCATCCTAGAGTTGGTGTGGGTAGTTTTCAGAGACTTCGAGATTTTCATGTTGTCTTCTGGTGTATCAATCTCCACCTTTCTAGATATTTTTCTGCTCTTCACGACATGTTCCAAGAAGTCCTTGGCGGTCGCCCTCACGCATCCAATTCCAGCACGAGTAGGAAATTTGACTCGTTGGTGAGGAAGGGAGGCGACCAACCCAAGTTTCGCTTGACTTGGCCAATGCCTAGGATAGCATGGTAGTCACTTGTCAGATCCATGACTACGAAAGTGAATGTAGCCACTGTTCGGAAGGGATGTACGCCAACTTCTAGCTGTAGGTCAACAGTTCCCTTGGCACCGACTTTATGGTTGGTGAAACCTTCTAGCCTTCCGTGATAAGGTTCCAGGATGGCAACTTTTAAGCCCATCATCTAGAAGGCGAAGTAGTACAAAATATCACGAGAGGCCCCCGTGTCAATGAGAAGTCTCTTGGATTCACAGTTGTCAATTCAACCCTTTATCACCAAGGGTTGTTCACGGGTTGCACGGCTTCCAGCCAATTCATTGGGAGAGAAACTTATGACCTATTCCGCCTTATGAACCCAAGCAGGAACATGGTATACCTTGCTCAGCTCATGAATTTGGTCCCTTAGCTTTCTGGTAGTGACTACCTCTTCTCGAATCACATGCAATTTGGCCCTAGGAGGCCTCTGCTCCATGTCCTCGCTTTTGTCATCATCTTCACTCTCGTCCTCCTTCCGTTTCCGCTTACCATCTTTCTTCATGACATAGCGGTCAAGTTTGCCTTTGTCAACCCACCTTTGGATCATTCGTTTGAGGGCAATGAACCTTTCGGTAGTGTGACCATGGTCCTTGTGGAAATCACAAAATTTGGAAGGGTCACGAGGGAACTTTGGTTTGTTGTTCAGCAGACAAGAAGGTGGAAGGTTCACCAGTTGCATGATTTCAGTAATGGGTTTGATAAGAGGGGTAAAAATTTCAGCTTTTTCAGAACCCCTTATTCTGTTCTTCCCCCTGCATCCGTTACCATTTCCATTTCCATTGGAAGCATGGCGAGTGCCAGCTGCTTCCGGTTCTATCTTGTCAGACCTCTTCTTGATTTTCTCCTCCGCCATATCAATTACGTAAGCCACGTTGTATAAGTCAGCCTTGGAATTTGGCTCTCGGGCGGAGAGTTTATAGATGTGTGATCCGGATTTTAATCCGGAGTTGAAACAAACAATCACCTCTCTGTCAGTGAGGCTTTCTTCTACCTGATCCGCCATGGTTCGGAATCTATTATAGTAGTTCAAAGTGGTCTCATTTTTCCCTTGCTCGATGTTGGCAAGGTCGGTTAACCTCTTCTTCCTCCTTCCTGTTGTGGCAAAGTGATATAGGAACATCCTCCTCAGGCCCCTCCAGCTATCGATGCATCCCTTTTTAAGCTCACGAAACTAGGTCAGGGCTGTTCCGGGGAAGGTGCTCGCGAAGGCTTTACAGAGAACGTCATCGGCCTTAGTGAGGAGGGCCATAGTAGACTCGAAACTTTGCACATGGTCCCGTGCGTCAGTGGTTCCAGCATATTTTTCAAAACTTCGAACCTTGAAGGCAGGATTAGGTGGTACATCATTTATTCTCTGAGAGAAGGGACGAGTTGCACTAGTGTCATCGTCATCCTCCTCTTTCTTTCCCATCTCCATGTCGTCAATTCTCTTTTTTAAGAGTTGCAATTCTTTAGCATCATTTCCCTTTTCAGTGCTAGAGTGAGTACTTTGGTGGGAACTTCAGTGGGAACTACGATGGGACCTTTCTCTTGGGTGACCATTCACCCTACTATGTTCCTCGTCATCTCGACGGTTCTCTCCTCGTCTAGAGGGCGCTTTATATTTCCTCGGCTCCGCTTCGTAACCACCGAGGACCATCCTGTACGGTTGAGGACTCCTCGGCCTTGCAAAATGTCATGAACGAGGTGAATCACGTCGAGGACGATGGCTAGGACGAGATGATATATTAAGACGAGGGGGGATAAACGCCTAGCCAGATTGAGCCTCGCTCGCAAGTGGACGAGTTTACCTCCTGCTCCTTCGGATTCAGGTGGCTTCTGAGGTCTACCACAGTCTTCTCGTTCTCATGATTGTTGGGCCGAGGACGAGGAGCATCTCGGAAGTTCTGCTTAGATGGTACAGCAGGCTCACGGGGAGGGGGATTTTGGCCACGAGGAGGGCTCCTCTGGCTACCTCGTCTCTCACCCTGAGTGTCCCTTCCACGAGAGTTACCTGACCTCAAAGGCCTAATGAACTCGGCCATGCTATTTTCAGGATCCAATTGCAATAGAGCATTTTGAGTCTCGTAGATACGTTCCAATGTCTCCATTTGCCGATGTAATAGGGTACGTCGGTCAACGGGCTGGGCGTTCTCAGCTCGTCCAACGTTAGCGTTCCTCGTCGTCGGCCTACTTGGAGCTCGTCTCCCACGTGGACGACGAGGAGGAGGAAGGCTTGTACCTGCCCCCTCGGCAGCTGGCTGATTCCGAGAAGATCGAAGAGTCATGCTGAGGGGAGGTAGTCCCTCGATCTGAGGTGGAGGAGGAAGTACGTCGGTGTTTGGAGGGATCTCGTCTACGTGAGTTTGCTCCTCCTCATTAGTAACACTTGCAAAATTACCGTCTTCCATTGATATCAAAATTGCAATCGGCACAAATTACCAGACGGACAATTTTCCAGCAAAACAAGATTTTTCGGCCAAAATTACAATTTTCAGGCCAAACGCAGAACAGATTTCACACGCCACAAACAAGATTCAACGGCGAATGTTCAAACACCAATTTTTCGGCAAAAACAAATTTTCTAGGCAAAAATTTGCAAGATCCGGCCGAAGCAATACCAATCAATCGGAATAGTGCTTTTCCGGCCAAAAAACAAGAATTATCTAGCTGAAAAAGGCCTCAGACGAGCGGATTTTCAGGCTAAACAATGGGTCTTTGACTCGATTCACGGCAATGAAACCAAACTGATGATGCCAAAAAGTCTAATCAGCCTAAATCCAGTGGTCGGTTGTACTCTGGCGATTGAATAGCCTGAAAATAAGACAGAAAACGTAAACTAAGCCGGGGCTTCTCCGGCGAAGGCCCTCCGGCGTGAAAGTAAGTTCACGGTTTATGTATAGAGAAATCAAATTGACAGAGCTTCGAGTCAAAAAGATAATGTACCAAAATATGGAAATAATGGCTTGTATTTATAGGTATGGATATGTAGAATCCATGTTGAATATGGACTGTAAAGAGATAAGGTATAATCCTAAGAGGATTATATCTGTTGAGGATTCCTTATTTGACTTGAATTGATATAGGAGGTGGTTACACTCTTGATAAGATTATAACTGCTTAGTATCCTTGTTAGGATAGGACTGCATAAGCTTATCTGCACAATACCGGAATGCTGAGATACCCATTCCTCGTCCTTCGTAGCCTGGCCGACATACGAGGAGCCGGGGAAAGGATGAGATATGAAAGGAGAGCCAGTTAAGATGACGTCATAGCCGAGGAAGGCACCTCGTCCTCAGGGGAGATCATCTCGGCCTACGAGGGAGGTTTCCTCGGCACTTTGAGTTGGGCCTTATGCCCGCTGCTGAGCCCAAGTCAGCCTTATGAAATGACGAGATAGAGGGACGAAGAAGCCCAGGTATTCCCTCGTAACTGAGACTTGATGGATTATGTTTAGGGACTAATCCACTTGGGTCTTATCCGGACTTAGCCCACGTTCGTATCTCGATTTATACTGTTCAGAATTTATTAGTCTTTTCTTTTATTTGGGGGGGGGCGGGGGAGGGGAGCTTGGGATTTTTTTTTTTTATTTTATTTTTTTTTTTTATTTTTTTTTTTTTTTTAGATTGTATGCAGAAATCAATTTGCTGACACCCCCTTAAGTGTTGATGCTAATGTTACAAAGTGGTAGTGGTTCATACTCTCAAGTGTCGAGTAATGTTGATGGATAAAGAAACATAATTTAATTCTCGAGTAAATCTTTTACATCTCCAGTCCCTTATATAATTTGTCCTTAGAAACTATGCAGATGCAGGGTGGAGTAATTGATTTTTTGAAGGGTTGTTTTTGTGATAGTCAATCCTTAATAGAAGGATGAAAGTTTAGCGTAGCTAAGAATGTGAAAAGAGATCACAAAAGAGAATCAATGTGTACACACAACTGATTACACAACCAATATAAGCAACGGAAATAACAAACAAACACATAATTAAACGTTTACCCGTTAACTCCAGCAAAAAAGGCTTTAAACCTAAAAAGGATTTCACTATTAAAAGATCTGATTACATAATTAAAATCTAACTAGTGAAATAAGAAAACAACTTAACACTCAAGCAAGTCCTAACTCACTACTGAACAATGGACGATCATCCTTGTTCGGGAAGTAGGTCTTGATGAACAAAATACAAGAACTTTTAAGAAATCTAAGATGTGTGTTAGGATGTAAAACACAACTGCACACACTATCTAAACAATAATCTCAAGAATAAATCTCCCGAAGTCTCTCTCTCAAATGAATCCTTGGAATGCGTAAGCAACTTGGTTGTTGAATGATCTTCTTTTATAATCAAGTCGATTCCTTCATGATCAATCTCTTCCTTAATTTGTGCAAAGTATCCTACAAGAAATACAAGAGATTGACACTAAAAGAGGTAAAGAAACAATATTATGCTAGTTTCCTAAAACTTGGCAATTAACGAGATATATAAATAAAGAGATATGCATTAATTAAACAATATCCTACCAAGAATAAATCTTAAATCTTTTAAAGAAAGTCTAAAATCTTACTTAACAAAATTATTCCACCACACGGTTTTGAGAGTTAGAAATCCCAAAGGATCTCACTCTCTCAAAGGTTCGGTTCAAATTGAAACAAAAAGCTTGGTCGAAGGTTTTTTATGCAATTTATTTATGTTAAATGTTTAAATTGCAATGAGAAAACTTGAACTTTTTTTTTTTTGCAGTTTTTATTTTTTATTAAGTCAATCCTTGTATTTACCCGTTGTTAAATGATCATCATTACCAAGACTATGAAAATTATAAATTAAGCCTTATTGTCCCCACTAATTAAAGCTACGTAATGATGTTCACAACTTATGGGACTGGGAATTGGTGGAAGACCTCCACTTGAAAAACATAGTATTTGAAAACATAGTATGATCAATCATTTTATTACAATATACGATACTTTGTTCCACACATGTTTATTTTTATTGGTTAATTACCCACTTAACATAAAAAAGCATATAATCATTCATTTTACTCAATTATTCTTCTTCTTTTCTCCATTTCCTTATTTTAATTTGGGAAAAACCATTTTAGTCAATGATTCGATTAATTTAAAAAAAAAAAAATCGAAGTATAATTAGTTTTTAATGTTTCTTTTTTCTATATGTACAGAGCGAGCTTGCCTCCTTCCCTTTCTGGGATGGAAAGAAGAGGGATTCAAAGTTAATTTGTTAACTTTAATCCTTCTCTATTGTATAATATAATATGATCATTCTGAAATTGTATTAACTACACTAGTAAAGTTTGTTACCCAATGGAGCCTTCTGTATGTTCATGCATTACCATTAGTTATGACTACGAGTGTGTTTAACACTCTAATACCAAGCTTTCAAATTGGAATTGGAATTGAAAATGGAACTGGATTTGAGTTGTCAAACACACCTTTAATCTGATTTGTCCGGTAGATCACATCTCAATGTTTATATGTCTCTATTTTGTCCTTTTAATTTTGTAAAGTTTTGATGATTGCAATCTTTTCAATTCCTTGTCAATAACAAGCTAGGCTCATGAACTTGACGGAGGGGGGTAATTGTTTTTTTTTTTTTATTTCGTCAATTGACCTTGATTGAGGGTGAAAGAGCAAATGGAATTTGGGGAAAATGAAAAGGAGAGATAGAATTCCGGATTAAGTTCATGTGTTTGTGTGATGTGGTAGGGGTGGGTAGTTAGCACCGTATTAGGGTTCATATAATCAGTAAGAACATGTTTAGCTCGAACCCTGATTCCACATTTGTTTTTAAGTGATTGGAGTTCTCTTTAACTAACTGATATGTTTGTGTTAGGATATTTGAGAGATATTCTTAAGAAAAAAAAGTATTTAGTTAACTAAGTTGGTATTGAATCAACTTAGGAAAGTTACCTTAGTTAGGAGTATTTTCAATTAGAACGATGAATCACTCTGTAAGCAATTATGGAGTAGATAAGGAGATTTCAGGCAAAGTGATTAACCAACATTCAATGAGTTACACAGCTTCGGTCTAATACACATGGTGAATTTGGCTATTTGTGCCCACAAGATAGACCTTCAGATATGGCTGGCCTTCTAACGAAAATGGAAGGAAGTGACTAGAAAAATAACAGAGTATTGCAATGAGTACACCAGCATTCTTTAATTCCCATGTGGCATGAATTCCAATAGGTATTTTACACTAATGTTCATAGGATTTTGGGTTGTCATCCTTTTTCTTCTACGATAGAACTTTAGGATGTCATCTAAGATTCTTGATATAATAAATTAAAGAAACTAGCTTAAAACTTCTCAATACGGAGAGGACACCGAAGAAAGAAGCTGACACCCATTGAGTCATACAGAAAAAAAAATGGGGGTGATCAGGCATCCACAGCAAAATTAGAGGTCAGGTTTAGTCTATACCTGTGATTGTAATAGCTGATCTGGTTGCTGATCTTGGGTCGCTGAATAGGCTTGTGGCTGGGACATGCGATAATAAGGCTCTTTCAAATCATATTTGCATGAGGAAGTTTGTAGTATTCCTCCTTGTTCAGCACCCGACCCCCACATTTTCGCTACAGAAAACAACTTGTTCCTTACTGCAGAAAGCTATCAGCAACATAAGTACCATTAACTATAGAAACAACCAACCTGACATTGTTAGATGAATTGTACAACTGTGCATTGTGCAAATTCATATGAAGTTGTCTCATGTAGGTTCTTCCACTGATTACACATCTCAAGGAGACAAAAAACTCTGGATAGGTGTGTCGGTGTGTCCCGTGGGGAATTTCACACCTCATGTAGTTCTTTCACTGGGCGCCCCTCACTTTGCAGTCGCTCTTACACCCACAAAAAAAAAAAAAAAAAAAACCACGGCGATAGCAAGTTTCTAAGTGAACATCAAAAGAACAGCACAAGTGAACCTACAAACATTCCCAGGATCAATGGCACACAGCTGGTCTATAGGCAAATCATCGAACACCTCACCTGCTAAATCAAATCCAGCAATCACAAGAACCCTATTTCTATAAGCAGCCAATGGAAAAACCAATTGGGATAAACACATTTCATAGATAACAATAGCATTATAGCGATTTACTCGGAAATATCTTAACATTAATTTTTACATAACATGAAATTCTTATACTAGTTATTCACACAATAAGAAAAGGAGTAATACAATCCATTGTAGGGGTTAAAGCAAGAAGGAACCGTTTGAGACAGCCACAGCTTGTTTAGACTTTAGTAGTCTGCAACAATATTGGCTTTCCGGTAGCAAAATCAGATTCCATCCTAGCAGTTGTTGACTAGTAGCCTGAGGCGATTGTTGCCGGAGGCAAACTGCAAAACAGGAAAACCATCGTGAGAGAATCTTGATACTGGCATGTTGAATCATTTTTTAAAGACAAAACAAACTATCATGATGACTGTTATAATATTAAGAATTTTAGGACAATTCAAAAGTATTCCATCTCCTACACATTCAAAATTACCCATCAATGCATTTGCATATTTCTATAATTTTTCTTATGTGGGAATCATTTTTCGCTTTAGGTACAAAAGTTCATCATTGTGTACAGACTAGTGTTGGGATGACTGAAGAGTTCCCTGTAAAGATTGGAGTGCATTAAGGTTCCGCACTTAGCCCCTTACTTTTTGCTTTGATAATGGACGAATTGACGAGGTCAATCCAAGATGATATACCAAGGTGTATGTTGTTCGCAAATGATATTGTCCTGATTGATGAGACAAGAGAGGGTGTTGAAGGTAAATTGGAGTTGTGGAGACACACTTTGGAATCTCGAGGTTTTAGACTGAGCAGAAGCAAGACTGAATATTTGGAGTGTAAGTTTAGCAGAGTTTGAAGTAGGGAGGCAGGGGCGGTCACATTTGATGGAAATATTGTCCAAGCGTCTGAGTTTTTTCGCTATCTTGGATCCATTATCCAAAAGGATGGAGAATTAGATGGAGATGTGGCTCATAGGATTAAAGCAGGTTGGTTGAAGTGGAAGAGTGCCACAGGGTTTCTATGTGATCGCGGCATGCCCCATAGATTAAAGGAAAAATTCTACCGCACGGCAATTAGGCCGGCACTGCTTTACGGCACCGAATGTTGGGCCGTGAAACAGTGCACGTGCATAAGATGAATGTGGCGGAGATACGTATGCTTCGATGGATGTGCGGTCATACAAGAAAAGATCGATCGGGAAATGAGGTGATCAGAGGTATAGTAGAAGTTGCGCCCATTGAGGATAAAATGAGGAAAAATCGTCTAAGGTGGTTTGGACATGTGAGAAGGAGACCGAGTGATGCACCGGTTAGGAGGCCGGAACAGTGGAGAAATGATAAATTGGCGAGGGGTAGGGAAAGACCCAAACAAACTTGAATTAGAGTGATTGAAAATGATATGAGTTTACTTGGAGTGGATGAAAGTATGGTGTTGAAGAGACCGGAGTGGAGGGCAAAAATCCATGCGGGGGGTAAGATTTTTTTTTTTTCTAACAACCTTTTACACGATGACATACGAGGACTCATGTTAGCCGACCCCAAATTATTTTGAGACTAAGGCTTTGTTGTTGTTGTTGTTGTTGTTGTTGTGCAAATGTTCATCATCCGCTTGGTATTATCTTTGGCTGAATATAAACTTTAAGTCCAATCCGTTTATGGACCGCATTTTTCCCAATGCACCTCTTAAGGCTTTTGCTTATGCCAGTGACATCAATAAGGGGATATACAGGATAGAATGCACTAAGCAGTTCAGGATAGAATGATATTACACTATTGAGCACAGCCAATCATACGAGTAAATTTCCAAACAAACAACATAACAGAATGACAGAGTTGAGAGTGGAGTATACCTATTATACTTGGATCCGATTCGGTCCTTCAACTGCATTGCTGCTATTTGGAGAGAAAAGACTGTCAACAAAAGTCCACATGCCACTATAAAAGTGTTCTGGAGTTCCTTCTCCAATAACCTGTATAGATGTCGATGTTTCTTGTTTCAAATGGCACAAAACAAGTCTCCACTGACCCACTGCAACTATGGATTATTCACCATTCCAGAAAAACAAAGGCTGAATATTTCTATAATCTCGCGAAGGACAAGCTACATACTTGGTCCAAGACTCCCTCACTCCATACTCCTTCATCACCCAAATATCATTCGCTAAATTCTTATGACGAACAACAAGACAAAGACACCCACCAAGAATATCTATAAGAAACCTATCTTCCTTCTTCAAACCCTCGGGTTGTTCCACCTCCCGGAACCTCTCACCAGCGAAATCAAATGCATAAATCATCCTGGAATGGCCTGAATCCCAAGAACATATCCAATGTATAGCCCCATTCACAAAAGCGCCACAATAAGAATCAATACCTAAAGGAGAATTCTCAACTCTCTTCCACAAGTTCCTTTTCAACATAAAAACCGGACTAATACAAGTATGATCCGAGATTAGGACAACAGTATATTCATCATCATTCGAACAATAACCAAATCCAAATTTACAGAAATGACGTTGAATGTTTTTAGGAAATGCTGGCAGCTGCCGTGATTCATGAGTAATTGGATTCGCTATTGATAGATCCAAATTCTTAGAATCATATAATAAAAGCAAACCATTACATGAACCACGAATCGTATATCTAATATTCGTAGGCTCGAAACTTAGGGTTTCATAAATTCCGACTGGGTCACTTTGGCTATTGCAATTTTTGCGCAAATCGATGGAGAGAAAAGAGTAATCTTGGCAGAGAATGACTTTGGTTTGATGATTGTTGCGAGAAAATTGAATATTGAGAAATTGAGGGTCGGAGAGAAGGGTTTGCCAATGCTTACTAACGCACCTGAATCGGCCTACGCTTTTGACTGGGAGTCGGGAAAGTATGTCATAGATCAACTCCAACGGCAATTTACCGCCGCCCGCCGCCTTAACTTGGTGTTCGTCATCAGTTTGATTTTGATTTGGAAAACACCACCATTTTTACAATGGCGGATGAAGTCTTTGCCCACAGATGGCAAATACTAAATACAGAGAACCAAATATACAGGGAAGTAATTAAATTACCAAAATAACCTTATATATACCTAATTTTTTTTTATTCACTCATACAATCGACGGAGGAGACGAACGGAGGAGACGAACGGAGGGATATAGAATTTCTGTGGAGGGGATGAACGCACGGTGTTTGGGCTGAAATTGTGCCCATTTTGGAAGGGCGAATTCACGCTAATCTTGCAAATTTCATCGACGGAGGAGACGAACGGAGGAGACGAACGGAGGGATATAGGGTTTCTGTGGAGGGGATGAACGCACGGCGTTTGGGCTGAAAGTTGTGCCCATTTTGGAAGGGCGAATTCACGCTAATTTTGCAAATTTCTATACTTGCGTTTCAGAGTTGGGCATTAACAAATTTGTTGTTTCGATTGGTAGTGGTTTAGGTTGGGGATTGATTGATTGTTGAAGAGCACGGTGTGTGGAATTTGTATGTGCGTTCCAGAATTCGGCATTAACAAATTCGGTGACGATACATGTTCAATCGATTTCGGCCATCTCTTAGGGTCTCGTATAAACTCACACGAGATGTGTTTCGTATGAGTTTACACGAGACACATCTCGTATAAACTCACACGAGATGTGTTTCGTGTGAATTTACACGAGACACATCTCGTGTGAACTCACACGAGACACATCTCGTGTGAGTTTACATGAAATCTCGTCTGAACTCACACGAGATATCTCGTGTAGATTCACACGGGATGAGTGAGAATATCTCGTGTATACACACACGAGACGGGCAAGGGCAGAATTGGAATTTTTTCGTTCCGTGTATTTTTGAGGCCGTGTATTTAACTATATCCCCCACAGATTGAGCTTTTCCATTTCAAATTATTTTCTCCTCTCAAATTCTTCCCCTCGATTACTAACCTTGTAAAGGGTCACTGACTCTATTATCACCCCGACATAACAAACACATAAAAACCATTTTGAGACGTAAAATTTCACATAAATCCGTATTTACACATTATTATTGTTCATCGCTCTTATATCAAAAAATATAAGAGCCTCTATTTAATTGTGTATTTTTGGATGAGGCATTTACAAAAAACTACTCCCTCCGTCCCGGATCAAGGGTCCTAGGGGAGTATTTCACGATTTTTAAGAAAATTTTAAAAAAATGAATAAATAATTAAAAGTGGATAGAAAATTAGAGGAGAGAGAATGTAAAAGTTAAAAATATTTAATAGGAGAGAGAATGAGTAGGAGAAATAGTAAGTTAATGAATGATTTTTTTGTAGGAGAGAGAATGAGTGGGAGGAATAGTAAGTTAATGATTGGTTTTTGTATAAATATGTTAAAATTATAAGGGTATAATGAATGGTTTTTTTGTAAATATATAAACATTATGAGGGTATAAATATCCGAAACACTGTTCACATATTTCCATTTATGAAATGGGACTCTTGGTCTAGGACAGACCAAAAGGGAAAGTTGATGCTACCATGAGAAAACTTGGTTGCACAGGGACTGAAGTGGCAATGGATACTTCGGCAGCTTCCTCCTTGACAGCTCGTCTACACACAAGAAACACACGTAAACTAGGCCGGGGGTGTCTCCGGCGTACCCCCTTCGGCGTGAGAATGAGGTTAGATGGACAAGGAAGAGAGTATAACAATGGAGGTTTAGAGAGAGAAGGTAGAGAGAGAGATCTTACCATGCAATGAGCACTATTCACCCTTTATATACTCCTAAGCCCCCCATGTGCCTTGCACATGGGGGGACACTTGTCAACCATCCAAGGGAGGTCTCTCAACCAACCTCAACTTAGTGGAATTTCACTATTCACCTTGTCACATCAATCATCCATCACAAGTATTTAGGGTTAGGGGCGTAGGCGACAATCAACGTAACATCCTGGTAACGCCCTAAGTTCCATGTCGCTCTGGCGACAACCTGATTACAGGCGACATCAACTGTCATGTCGCCCTAACCTAGGTAGCCTGCGAGCAGCGTACTCCCCTTAGATCCTCACTCATCAGGCGAGCATGAGCTCGGCCATGTCTTTCGCATGGCCCCATTGCCCCAAAAATCTGTATCCCCACGTCCCTTCTCGCCGGGGCCTTTTTAATAGCTCCAAGGAGCCTATTCCTTTTATGTCGCTGTTCAGGGAAAATTTCCTTGGGCGGCCCAAGCCCAGTGGGCCTGGACCTTAATTAGCTATTGGGCCTGGTTTCTCATTATTAGGGCCCAATGTATTTTATAGGATCGTATCAGAAGCCCCCAAGTTCAAGCCTCGGATTATTTATGGTCCAGGCGAGAACTTTATTTGATGTCGCATGATTCTCGCAGTTTATTCTTCATATGGGCGAGGAACAGGTCTTGTCCGTCATGTATGTGACACGTGTCATAACAGGGGTGAGCCAGACGGTTGGGGGGCCGTACACTTGCGTTGGGAACCGAGCCGTCTCCTCTTAAATGTTCACAATAATGGGGGGGAATTTCAAAAATCATACCCCTCCATTAATTACCTCTCGTAAATCCCCCCAAACCCTTCCATTCCTATATTTTCGGAGTTTAAAAACCCCTCACCATCATCTCACACTCTGCACTCCCCCTAGATCGTAGACGCCCCACATTTCCAACTTATCCGCATATTCCGGAGCATTCTAAGGAGTTTCAGGAGAGGAAGGGTGGCGTACAGAGCTTTCAAGCTTCCTTTTCAACTACTTCTTCAGACTTTTCTTCCAATCTGCAACTTCCCAGGTAATTTTTCTAACTTTGACTTCCCGCATGAATTCTCGCTTGAGTTCTTGCTTGAATTCTCGCTTGGATTCTCGCAGTTGCAATTTTAAGTTTTCTCGTAAATGGTCAAGTCTTTTTTTCAAAACCTGTTAAGTCTGGTTAGAGCGCAATAGATGGGGAGAGGGTTTTCAAAAAAAGAGAGATGAGGGCAGGGGCTTGAACCTCACTTACGGATCCTCACTCCGTGCTTAGGCGACATGAGTTTAGATGTCGCCCTTTCCTCTCCCCCATAATACCTGATCCCATGCACACTTTCTTCACAAAATTATACCCCCCTCCTGCCTGTGACATCTCTTTCCTTGAACTGATTTTTCTAGCACTATCGTAGCCCCCAAATTTACTTGGTCCTCCCTTCTATTCACAGGTCATGTCTTCTTCAAACTCAACATCTGACCATGATGTCTCGGACACCTTAGCAGCCGAGACCCTAGAGCCACAACCTTTCTCACAGGGTTCTTCCAACCCTGAGGTCGCCGGCTCCAGCAGCTCTTCTTATACCCATTTGCAAACTCATCACTATGTTAAGTATGGGATTAACCCGGACATTTATCATATTGAACCATATGTTGGGGACTTGTCCTCGTCGCTATGCGAAATAGAAAAGATGGGGTCATTGTGTTTCCATCTCACTAGACGCCGGCCTTAGGATCCCAATAGACCCCTTCCTTGTCGCCGTTTTAATCCACGCCCAAGCCGCCATTGTAGATCTTCATCCCAATGCTATCAGGGTGCTTACGAGTTACCTAGTGATTTGTAGGGCCTTAAAGCAAGAACCCACGATTCCTTTGTTTGTTAATCTGTTTGATGGCTATACTTCGTATCTCGCAGCGTACGGCGTAGTTGAAAACCGACTTTCTGTCAAGTACAAGAGTCCTAGACTTCTTACCCCCTTACCTAGAAAGGTCCACAATTGGCAATCCAACCCACTTCTGATTATATCCCGTATAGGCTGGACTCATCCTTGCGACCTTGGCGACATATACACAAAGATCATAACCCGGAATGCCTTAGTTTCTGGCGACACCAGGCTGAGAGCAAAAATTTTTAAGGTTTTAGAAGATGCCTCCGATACAGGGCTAGCGCTATTTTCATGGCGGGATATATTATCTCGCCCTTCCTTGCTTAGGAAAGTTGTTCTTCCTGATTACCGCTATCCTGACGACGAATCTCGCCTGATCATCAAACCACTTGACCCGTACCCTGGTTGGGACTGTCATTCTGGGGATGTTCTCGCCTCCGAGTGTGGGCCTTGCAAAAAGAAAGGTCACTGTTGCAACGCTATGTATGAGGTTTTAAGTACGTATTTCATTTCTCATTAATTTTTACTTTGTTTTTCTATTTCTCTTTATTTAACATCTTTTTCCGGCTCAGGTTTTCGACTCATGGACATCTCCGACAGACGTGCCAATGCCGCTGCCAGATCCGATGGTCGTCGTAAGCGACTTACCAATGCCCGCCAAGCCGAATTATCCAAGGCCCCAGAGTTAGAGCTCCCCATTTCTCGCGACGGGGATGACGCCGAGGCAATTGCTCGCGAGAAGGCTGCGGCTGCCGCCGAGAGGGCAGCGGGGCAAGCGCGAAAGTCTAGCCGAGCAAAAACTCCTCTAAGTTCATCCGCCATTTCGCAACAGGAAGAAAGAATGGAAGTAGAAACAGGTGTAGAAGATGCTGAGGTTGCTGTGATAGAGCCTATCCCGCCTGGCCAATCCCCCAACCCTTCCGGTTCTCGCGCTCACAAAAGGGGGCGCACCGAGGAGGAAACCGAACCAGCTGAAGAATCAATCAAGGGGAGGCCGAGCCGGTGAGCCGGCTTAGTGGAAGGATTTGAGATGCCTACGAGAGAGAGGACTTGTACAATCTTGGTGTGGAAATCGCCTCGGTTCCTACTGGAAGGTTTTAACCTTCATTCCCGTGATCCTCACAACAGTCTCATCGGTGCCGGCATACTTGAGCGGATCTGCGACAGGGCGGCCATAAGAGAAGTGGTTGAACAAGACGTCGACTTATCTTTGAACTTTGCCGGCCTTCAAATTTGTAGCGTAAGTGCTTGCCGCTTAACACTTTACACTTAGTAATCTACTTTTAATTCATCAACATCCTTCAAACTATTAAACTTTTTCCCGAACCTTCACAGGTGGCGAGTACTTTGCGTGGATTCAGGGACAAATACAAACTGGCGATGCGTGAGGCCGAGAAAACGGATAAGGCTCGCAAGCGCGCAGCGGCTGAGAGAGAAAAGTACAAAGGTAGATGTGGCGAGATGGAGAAGGAGCTGGCATCATTACAAGGCGAGCAACTGAAAGCGGCAGAGGTACTGAAGGCAAGCGAAAACAAGGCCTTGCAGGCTGAGGATAAAGCTAAGGAGGTTTCCGCAGAAAAGTTGGCGCTAGAGGAGAAGATTCAGGCCCTAGAAGCCGACAACTTGGCCCTGGCGACCAAGAATGATGACCTGATCGCGGAGATTGCCGCCAACAAAGAGAGAGCAGAGACTGACGCGATGGACATGTACGACAAGGCTTTACTTCATGTCATGCGGGCAGCGGCGGCAAGCTCTGAGGACATCCCGGCTATTACTCCTGAGCTTATCGCGAAATGGGGCTCAGAGCAGATCTACAGCGACTTTTGTCGCCGCGGTCACCCCATTGTCCCTTACGAAGACGGAGAGCTCAAGGCTTTGGCTGCAGAAGACGAGCTTCTGGGCAAGCCGGTCTGGGAACCTCCTGCCCTCATCGAAAAAGATGCTCTGTCAATGTGGGTGGACTTAATTGGCGAAAAAGGTCAAGCTCTCCTAGCCGCTAAAAACGCCGCTCGCGAAGCCCGCCGTGCTGCCCGAATCTCTGCTGGTGAAAAACAACCCTCTGCCTCCTGATTTAACTGTGGTTCTTCTTAAACAATGTTTTGTGGTTTGCTCTTAGACAATTTACTTTCTTGCTTTTTAAACAATGGTATGCTTTTGGGAATGTCGCGGTTTGCGACTTAGACATTTACATCTTATTTTTGGATTGGTGTCGCGGTTTGCGACTTAGACATTTGAAACTTGATCTTTTGTGGTTTGTTGTCGCGGTTTGCGACTTGAACATTTTTATATGGTTGTAAGGTCGCAGTTTGCGGCATAAACATTTAGGCTCTCTTTAATTTGGTGTCGCGGTTTGCGGCTTGATACTTTACTTTTGCGTACCCGTATGTGGCTCTCTTAAACTTTTGCTTCGTTATAACTTCAATGTCGCTCTTATCGACTTTGTTATACCTTTGATTATTGTGTATTCTCCTCAATGCTCATTTTGATTTTTCTCATGTCGCAATGCTACTTTATCTCCTTGACTCGCCGTCATTGCTCTACAATAGTTTAGATGCCGCGATTGGCATCTTGCCTTGACCTTTGCTTTCATAAATTCTTCTTTGATACTTCATTATGTCTCCATGCGACTTCAACTCTATACTTGTTATTACTCTGCTTACTGTAATTTGCGTTGAAATTCTACCTTTAATATGTCGCCATTTTTGCTTCGACAGTTACCTTTTTCGCTTCGATAGTTTATCGAAGACTCCTTTCTCATAACTTACCAACTTCGATAGTTTATCGAAGACTCCTTTCTCATAACTTACCTATATACATACTACTCCCTCCAAAAGAGTGAGGCTTGTCTTTAGGCAGCCTTACTTTATTGTTAGGATCATTTGCATAACATACCTTGCGAAAGTTATTTAGGTTATTGATTGAATGTAACCAGTGTATAAGAGAGAATCCTAACTGTCAGATTCATAACTGTCAGATAAACTGAGAGATGAATATAACAGATTTCCTCTTTTGATATAAACCCCGTTCTATATATGTATTCCTTTATCAAAACCAACTAACTAAGATGTTGATCAAAGTTAGGTCCTAACAACTTCCCCTTCTTTGGTAAAGTTAGGCTTGACCTGGCATTTCACTCTTCCAGGTCACAAGGTTTGGTACCTAGCATTTCGCTCTTCTAGGTCACCGCCCCTTTTATTTCGCCCATAAAAATTTTGGAACTTTTCTAGGCGCCTAGCATTTCGCTCTTCTAGGTCGCCGCGCCTGGCATTTCACTCTTCCAGGTCGCAAGGTTTGGTGCCTAGCATTTCGCTCTTCTAGGTCACCGCCCTAAAAATTTTGGAACTTTTCTAGGCGCCTAGCATTTCGCTCTTCTAGGTCGCCGCGCCCGGCATTTCACTCTTCCAGTCGCAAGGTTTGGTGCCTAGCATTTCGCTCTTCTAGGTCACCGCCCTTTTTATCTCGCCCATAAAAATTTTGGGACTTTTCTAGGCGCCTAGCATTTCGCTCTTCTAGGTCGCCGCGCCTGGCATTTCACTCTTCCCGGTCGCAAGGTTTGGTGCCTAGCATTTCGCTCTTCTAGGTCACCGCCCCTTTTTATCTCGCCCATAAAAATTTTGGGACTTTTCTAGGCGCCTAGCATTTCGCTCTTCTAGGTCGCCGCGCCCGGCATTTCACTCTTCCAGTCGCAAGGTTTGGTGCCTAGCATTTCGCTCTTCTAGGTCACCGCCCCTTTTATCTCGCCCATAAAAATTTTGGGACTTTTCTAGGCGCCTAGCATTTCGCTCTTCTAGGTCGCCGCGCCCGGCATTTCACTCTTCCAGTCGCAAGGTTTGGTGCCTAGCATTTCGCTCTTCTAGGTCACCGCCCTTTTATCTCGCCCATAAAAATTTTGGGACTTTTCTAGGCGCCTAGCATTTCGCTCTTCTAGGTCGCCGCGCCCGGCATTTCACTCTTCCAGTCGCAAGGTTTGGTGCCTAGCATTTCGCTCTTCTAGGTCACCGCCCCTTTATCTCGCCCATAAAAATTTTGGGACTTTTCTAGGCGCCTAGCATTTCGCTCTTCTAGGTCGCCGCGCCCGGCATTTCACTCTTCCAGGTCGCAAGGTTTGGTGCCTAGCATTTCTCTCTTCTAGGTCACCGCCCCTTTTTATCTCGCCCATAAAAATTTTGGGACTTTTCTAGGCGCCTAGCATTTCGCTCTTCTAGGTCGCCGCGCCTGGCATTTCACTCTTCCAGGTCGCACTCCATCTTCAAGCTTTATCAATCCATCTTTAAGCTTTATCAATCCATCTCTAAGCTTTATCAATCCATCTTTAAGCTTTATCAATCCATCTTTATCTTTATCAATCCATCTTTATCGCAAAGATGAGCGGCAACAATCTTTATCGCTTTCTTCGTGCTTTCATGGCAAAGAACCTTCTTATTCTGGTTCATGAAGTCATCAATCAAAGGGGAAATTCATCAGTATTTTACAAGTAACCCATTCGCGACAATCATATTGAAAATACCTCCCACCATTGCTTTCATGCTATACACAAATTTACATGCCATCAGATCTACAAATTTTACATAACTTCTCCTCCCTATCGACAGTCAAAATATCAACAAGGAAAAGTTATACAACTTTTATGATCTACGGCAAACAATCAAAAAGAGAATAGAAAGGTCGCTGCGGCTTCACTGATAGAATCGCTTGAGATGGTCGACACTCCAAGCGTTCTTCAGCTCCTCTCCATCCGGTTTTCGCAACTTGTATGTTCCTTCTCGCACCACGTTTGACACCTGAAATGGACCTTCCCACTTCTCGTTCAACTTGGTGTAACCCGGCTTGGCTCCGCACCTCTGCACTTCTCAAGACCCAATCTCCGACATTAAAAGACCTTTTATTAACTCGCCTATCATGCTTAGCCTTCATCCTTTGTTTGTAATTGATCATTTTCATTCTCGCATACATCCTCTTCTCATCAATCAAATCTAAATCATTGCACCGCCTTTGTCCGTTTCTCGCCTCATCATAATAAGTAACTCGATATGTAGGCAGAGCCATCTCGGCAGGCGCCATAACCTCCGATCCATATGTAAGGGCAAAGGCAGTCTCACCGCTGAACCTTCGACGTGGTTCGCACATACCATAAAGCTATAGGCAACTCCTCAAGCCATGCTCCTCCCTTCCTTCAAGGTTTTTTGCGCAAAGTTACAATGATCCGCTTGTTAGCCGCTTCGCTCGACTGTTGCACCGTGGTCGGTAAACCGCCGACATCCAATGTTTAACATTAACTCTTGCACATTCTCGCCGAGAATTTCTTTCCAAACCGAGTACCATGATCCGAAATGATTGCTCGAGGGACCCCATATCTACACCAAATGTTTTCCCCGCACAAACTTGATAACCTCGATCCTCACTAATTGTCGCTAAAGCTTTAGCCTCCGTCCACTTTGTAAAATAATCAATCAAGCGACAACCACATACCGGCAACCACCCTCGCCTTCGGGAAAGGCCCTATCAAATCTATTCCCCACATGTCGAACGGCCAAGTTGGCACAATAGGTGTCTCGGTGGCCGGTTGTCGCGGAATATTGCCAATCGCCGACACTTCTCGCACTTCTTAACATATATCTCTCGCATCTTTCCTTAAGCCGGGCCAATAATATCCATGAAATAATATTTTGTCACTAGCGTTCTCGCACCAGATGGCCTCCACAAATACCCTCATGAATTTCAAACAAGATTTTTGCACCATGCTCGGCCCAACACACCTCATCAACGGCTTCGAGAAGGATCTCCTATATAACACTCCATCTTGCACAAATAACCTTGTCGATGTCGCCTTTATCAACTTTGCCTTGCTCTCATCTCGGCGGCAACTCCCGCATCCAAGAATTCCTTCATTTCAACAACCTAATCCTTCTCGCCATCGACAATCTCCGCGATGCATCGTCTGCTGATCACCGGCATCTCGACATATTCAATCATTGGCTCATCGGCAGCCTCAGACTTCGCCTCCCGCCGACCTACTAACTCATCGCCCGCGAGTTATCGCCTCTATCAATCCGAACCAACTCCCGGAGATTCAAAACTTTTTAACAAACTTCTCGCCAAGTCACAATATTTCATCAAGACAACGCTCAAGACTCCAAAATCACCCTTCACTTGATTAACGATCAACTGGGAATTCAATGAATCACAACCTTAGTCAATCCCATATCTCGCGCCAATTCTACTCCGGCGATCAATGCTTCGTACTCGCCTTGATTATTTGAGACACCGAATTTAAACCTCAACGCTTTCTCATACTTCGACCTCTTCATCGCGAGGTTAGGTGATTCCCGCGCCGCCCTCTCTTTTCAAGATGAGCCGTCCACATACAAAAACCCAACAATCAAAGGTCTCACCCTTTCTTCCATCGAACTAGGTTCACCCCGACTCTCCCCTTTCTCCTTCTCCTTATTCTCGCCGGTCTCGCCTCGCGACCCAACGAAGGATGTCTCCACGATGAAATCTCGCCAAAGCCTCGCGCCTGATTGCGCGGCGAGATTCGTATCCGATATCAAACTCGCTAACTCAATAGACCATTTCAACAATCTTCCCGCGGCATCCGGCCGCCGCAAAATCTTCCTAAGAGGAGCGTCACTTAATACAACAATGGGCACAGGCGACAAAATAAGCTCTCAATTTCTCGCGGCCACCACTAAAGCATAGGCCATCTTCTCGGCATTAAAGTACCTTGACTCTACATCGCTCAATGCCTTTGACACATAGTAAATCGTCCTTTGACCCCCCTTATCCTCGCGCACCAAAACGGCGGCTACGGCCAAGTCTCAAGCATAAGTATACAAACAACTCCTCCCCTTCAACAGTGGCTACACAAAATGGGAGGCTTGCCCAGATAGGTCTTCATTTGATCAAAAGCGACATCACACTCTTCATTCCAAACAAAACTCTTTACCCCTTCGTAACCTTAAAGAACGGCAAACACCTTTCTGCCAACTTGGAAATGACCCTCCCCAAAGCGATAATCCTTCCATTCAACCTCTGGATTTCTCGAATTGACTTAGGTGGCGACATATCCAGTAAAGCTTGAATCTTTTCGGGATTAGCCTCTATCCCGCGCCTGCTCACCAGAAACCCAAAACTTTCCCGCCGTGACACCAAATGTGCATTTGACTAGTTCAATTTCATTGAGTTCCTCCTTAGATTCTCAAACGCCTCAGCCGAGATCTAACACATGATCATACTCCTTTGTCTTTATCACCATATCATCAATATAAGCCTCCAAGTTTCGCCCAATCTGCGACTTGAAGACTTCATTTACCATTCGTTGATAAGTCGCCCGCATTCTTCAAGCCAAAAGGCATCATCTTATAGCAAAATTACCTTTGGGGGTTCGAAAAGCTGTCTTCGCCTTGTCATTCTCGCACATTTTGATTTGATGGTACCCCGAGTAAGCATCAATAAAACCGAAAACCCCGTGCCCAAGAATCGAATCAACCAAATTGTCAATCTTAGGCAATGGTAGCGGGGCCTCTTAGGGCGTGCGGTGTTTAGGTCGGTAAAATCAATGCACATCCGCCATTTCTTGTTCGACTTTAGGACCATAACAGACATGCCAACCAAACAGATACCTTGAATCTCTTCTATGATTCCCGCCTTCAAAGAATTTATCAACCTCTTCAACAATCAAGCGCTCTCCTTCTTCTCGCGACAAGTGCCTAACCCTTTGCTTAAAAGGCTCAACATTGGGATCGGCATTCAAGCAAATGGCAGAGCAACGTTCTCGCCAATCCCCTCATATCCTCCGTCGCCAAGCGAACACATCCAAATTATCCTTAAGGAATTCCACCAGCCTTTTCTCGCTCATCCCCGAATAGTTGCTTCCCGATTTTAACCCGCCGTCCGGAAATACCGATTAATCTCTACCTCTTCAAGCTCTTCGCCACCAATCTCGGGCTCATCTCGTCTCTAAAGTTTCAACTTCTATTCTTTTCCGCTTTCTACCGATCGGGGCATCAAGGGAATCACCTTCACAGGATTATCAAACGAGCTGCCTGTAGGTTGCCCATGCTCATCCTCGACTTCCACCATTTCACAATCCTCATCGACTCAAAGAATGTAATCTTCCACCATTATTTCCTCAATCCTGGGCTCCTCCATCTGAACAAATTGAACCGCACCAGGGTAATTCATGTCCGGTCTCATTTTCGCGACATCACTTCCGAGATCCATCTCCCCTGCGACATGGTTCTCCGCGCTTGCACAGCTAGGTCGCCACATGACCATTTCATTCCGCTTGGCCTCCTCATTCATTCCTGCGACAATCAAAGCCGTTCCATCCTTCATACTTTCAGTTTCCACCCAATCATCTTCAGGCTCCACGAATTCTATCACGTTGATTCTCAACTGGCTAGAATGAGACTTTGTCGTCATCGAGCTAGTAGAAGCCCCCTTGGCCTTCATCATTTCCTTTTTCTTTCTCGCCACAGTGATCGCTTCACTCTTCAAACATCCTATGCCTTTAGCGGTTGGAAACTTTACCCTTTGGTGCGGGATCGACAACACCATCTCAAAACTCAGCAAAAAAGGGATTCCAACTATGGCATTATATGCGGAAACCAAATCAATCACCATAAATTCCACCTGCTCGCTTCTCACCAGATCACCATCTCCGACCTCCACTTCCAACATAATTGTTCCTTTAACCTTAACTGAATGATTTGTAAATCCTTCGAGATATCCCTTATATGGTACCAAATTTGCATCAGTGTAATTCATCCTTCGAAAAGCCTCATAATACAAGACATTCCTACTCGCTCCTGAATCGACCATCACGCGCTGTACCACACTGTTTCCTGACAAATGGTGATGACCACCGGCTGGTTCCCATGACCTTCGTAGCAGCTAGCTCGCCTCTCGAGAAACTAATCACCCTGTCCTCGCTGGCGACAAACGGAGGAATGTCGAAACTGTGCGACAACATCATAATTTGATTATCAAGCTGAGCGATACTAGGCAATGGATCCTGAATCACATCAACGATATTTCTATCCCGTACTTTCTCCTGGCTCTTCCCGCCTTCATCTCGCCTCTTATCTCCCTCAAGATACTGCTTGAAGTCGCCATTATCAATCCTCCCTTGTACCATCCTCCTCAAATTGTAACAATCCTCCGTACTATGCCCCTTGTCCTTATGAAAATCGCAATACTTATTCGGATCCCTGGCGGCATAAGATCCTTCTCGGATGGGATAAGGCTCTGGGAATTCCTCTTTCCGAAAGATCTCGCTCAAAGAAGTATTCAACTTACTGAACTTGATCATCTTTCCCTGACTCTGGCCCCTACCGCGGCCGCTCCTGCCCCCACCAGAACGATTTCCGCTGCGACCTCCTAACTCGCCCTTGTTTTCCTCTTTCACCACCTCTATTCTTTCTTTAACACTTTTCCTGCTGGGACCTGCTGCTGGAGGGGAGACCTTGACTACCTCCTCCTTTGTACCACTGCAATAGGCTCTAACCCTTTCATATAGCTCGCCAGTAGTCTTGGGTAGCCGCATACAGAATTCCGCCTTGAAAAACCCAGGCAACAACCCAGAGTTGAACAACATAATGATCTCGCTTTGACTGACATCGCAATTCGATTCACCACTCCCATAAACCTATCGCAAAGCCGAGATACTCTCTCCTTCATTCTCGCTTCAAACCGCACACTCGGTTTTTTGAGCGGGCTGCGCTCCTGACCCACTGAATCTCGCCAAAAACTTATTTTTGAGGTCCTGATAGCCCGACACTGACTCCGCCGGCTGCGCCAAGAACCACTCCAATGCGTGATCGGCGAGAGTGCTCGCAAACGCCTTGCATATCACGGCTTCATTATCGGTCAGTAGCGATAACGTTACCTCAAACCCTCCAACATGAGTGTTAGCTCTAGTATTCCCTGAGTAATTTGGTAGATTCGGCATGCGAAAATCAGGGTCAGGGGCGGCAATTTGGATGTTCTTCGCAAATGGGGCCAAATAAGAACCTTTCATTTCCTGAGGCTTGGTTCCCGCTTCTAACTCTTTAATCTTCTTTGCCATCTCTGCCATTTCGGACCTCCACTTATCATCTTCACTTTTCTTCGCCTTTTCCAATTCTGTGGCTTTGGCCGCCTCCACGGCTTTTAAAGCTTCGGCCACTCTGACCGCCTCTGCAATCTTTTCGGCTTCTGCGCCTTTCTCCGCCCTTTCCTTATCACTCCTTTCTTGCCGCCTACGGTCTCTATCCCGCAGCGACAACTCATCCCGATGAGCTCTGTCAGAATACCTAGACCGATGCGATCTTTCTCTCACATACGTTTCGTCATCGGAATATCTCGAGCGACTCGGCGCATAGTCTCTGTCCGCTGTGGATCCCTCATCACTTTCATACCCAAAATAATAAGAATCATCTCGCGAATTTCCTGACTTATGATAAATCCTTCCTTCTTCAAGGCGATCTGCGCGCCTCCTTTTGACCCTTTCAGATCTCGCCCTTTCATCATTTCGACGCCTACGACCTCTTTCCTCGTTCTCGTGCGGCGACATGTCCCTTGCTCGCCTCTCATCTCGCCTAGAAGCATTCTGACTGGCACTCCGTCCTCCTCTATCCTGTCCTTCCACTTCGATCGACAACTCAGGCGGGATCACCGTAGGTGCTTGGCCCATCTTTTTTAACCTCTCATTGTTCGCGAGAACCTTCATCATATAGGCGTTCTCCTTCCTTAACTTCTCAGCTTCGGCCCTAGCACTCTGGGTTTGAGACGGAACGGGATCCTGATCTACTACCTTTTCTTTGTTTCTCGCTTCTCTTTCTCTTTCTTCTCGCCTCCTGGTGCTCCTGATTGCCGAATCGGTCTCTGTAGTATGGACCTCGCCTTCCCGGGCAGTTCCTGATCTCGCCCCGCGGGTATCCTTGCGATTAGGCGTCTCCAACTCCAGATTGCGGGTATCCTTCGTCTGGGCGTTCTTCTCTTGAACCATTCTGGGCACTTTCTGGGCTTAACAATGATCATAAACCACTACCCAATAGCCTTTTTCCAAAGTAATAAACCTGAAACACACTTTTTGTACCAACACCACTGGATTCAAACCCTAAAACGTCATCCTTAACAACTGCAAATACCGGTGCTCTTCCAACCATACACCAACCTTTGAAACATCATACAAGAAGGAAGATTTCAGGTCCCGGCAACGGAACCAACTGATGCTACCATGAGAAAACTTGGTTGCACAGGGACTGAAGTGGCAATGGATACTTCGGCAGCTTCCTCCTTGACAGCTCGTCTACACACAAGAAACACACGTAAACTAGGCCGGGGGTGTCTCCGGCGTACTCCCTCCGGCGTGAGAATGAGGTTAGATGGACAAGGAAGAGAGTATAACAATGGAGGTTTAGAGAGAGAAGGTAGAGAGAGAGAGATTTTACCATGCAATGAGCACTATTCACCCTTTATATACTCCTAAGCCCCCCATGTGCCTTGCACATGGGGGGACACTTGTCAACCATCCAAGGGAGGTCTCTCAACCAACCTCAACTTAGTGGGATTTCACTATTCACCTTGTCACATCAATCATCCATCACAAGTATTTAGGGTTAGGGGCGTAGGCGACAATCAACGTAACATCCTGGTAACGCCCTAAGTTCCATGTCGCTCTGGCGACAACCTGATTACAGGCGACATCAACTGTCATGTCGCCCTAACCTAGGTAGCCTGCGAGCAGCGTACTCCCCTTAGATCCTCACTCATCAGGCTAGCATGAGCTCGGCCACATGTCTTTCGCATGGCCCCCATCATTTCAAAATCAGATCCCCACGTCCCTTCTCGTCGGGGCCTTTTTAATAGCTCCAAGGAGCCTATTCCTTTTATGTCGCTGTTCAGGGAAAATTTCGTTGGGCGGCCCAAGCCCAGTGGGCCTGGACCTTAATTAGCTATTGGGCCTGGTTTCTCATTATTAGGGCCCAATGTATTTTATAGGATCGTATCAAAAGTAGGACTCTTGATCTGGGACGGAGGGAGTACTTTAGAAAGATGGAAATTATAAAAAAAAAAAAACACATAAGTTTGAAATTACAAAAACATTTTTTTTATTGTAATTTTTTTTTGATTTTTTTATCAGTTGTTGATCAAAACTGATAACTGAAATTATCAGTTGTTGACCAAAATTGATAATTTCAGTTATCAGTTATTTAAACAACTGATAACTGAAATTATCAGTTGTTTGAAGCACAAATTACTCTTCAACAACTGATAATTTTAGTTATCAGTTGTTGATCAAAACTGATTAAAAAAATTTCCAAAAAATAAAAAAAAGTTTTTTTTGTAAAAAAAAGTTTTTTTTTTGTAATTTTCCATCTTACTTGTTTTTTTTTTTTTTTTTTTGTAAATACCATCATTTTTAGTGAGTTTTATGTAATAAATCCTTTTTGGATCTCGTTTGAACTTTTATAAAAAATGATTTTGAGTGAGTGGAATCTAATCAAAGTTGAAATCTAAAGGAACGAGGTCTTTAGAAGGTTCATATCAAACCTTAGAAGTCACAGACGAACGAAATACATACTTTTGTGTTCCCGATAAAAATGTATCCTAACCAAGGTTCTAAAAAGTGCTAGGCAGATGTTAGGCGGCGAAACCGGGCCTAGCGCCTAGGCAGGGACTAGTCGGGATTAGTCGAAACTTAGGCGGAGCTTAGAACTAGGCGTTGGAGAGAAGCCTAGCGCCTAGGCACCCTTAGACACGGGGTCTTTTAGAACACTGATCCTAACTAGCGTGTCTATAGACAATTAATCCTACCTCTCTAACGTATACTCCCTCCGTCCCGTTCGAAAGGGCACAAATTTCCTTTTTGGGCGTCCCATTTAAAAGGGCACAACCCCAAAAAGGAAAGTTTTTATTATTTTTATACTCTTCCTACCCCACTCATTCTCTCTCCTACTTTACTTTTACACTCACAACATTCTCTCTCCTAACTATTCCTCCCACTCATTCTCTCTCCTATTTAATTTTTCATACTCACAACATTTAACATTTTTCTCTTTCTTACATCACTTTGCTTATTCATTTCTTAATTTCCGTGCTAGGAGGCAAAATTGCCCTTTCGGGCGGGACGGAGGGAGTACAAATTTTTGAAAGTAACTTTGCTTCACATAACATTATCATGATATAAAATCATTTCCCTGCTAGTAATTTAGCAGTTTACATAATTAAATGACATTATATTATTATGATAGAAGATATTTCCCTATTAAATATTCCCTCCGTTTCAGTTGAGTGTATACTTATTTTTCTTTTGATCTGTTTCAGCCGAGTGTGAACTGTCTAAAATGGAAGGAAATCTCCACTATTTACCCCACTTATTCTCTCTCCTATTTTACTTTTACACTCACAACATTCTCTCTTCTAACTATCCATTCCACTCATTCTCTCCTATTTTATTTTATACACTTATAACATTCTCTCTCCATTTTTTTTCTTTCTTACTTTTCCTTAATCGGTATGCTCAATATTTTGGTTTACAATAGGCAGGAACGGAACGGATGGAGTATGTTGATGTAACATGATACCTATGTTGATGTCATTAACAATTCTTTCTTCAATGAGATGTCCCATACCTTATTAAATATTCTGATGTAACATGGTCGTTGATGTGACATTGTAGCTAGCAATGACCTATAATGGGTTACGATATACTTCCTCCGCCCCAGCTTTAATTTAAGTATTTAAACGTTGACTAATTATTCAAAAGAATGTTTCGTTATAAATTTACCTTTTCTAAATTGAAAAAGATTTATTAATATTTTATTATATTTTTTAACTTTTCTTTCTTATACATTTAAATTACAAAAAATTTTGGGAGAAACTTGTTTCTCCATAAGTTATAAAAAATCATGTTTTTAAATATATCAACTTGGTATTTTAAAGCCTAAACTCACTGTATTAAGGCCTAAACTCGCTATTTTATTTTCTAGCTTAAACTCACTTTTTTAACGCCTAAACTCACTATTTTATTTTCTAGGCATTTTAAGGCCTAAACTCAATGTTTTAAGTTCTAAACTTGATATTTTTAAGAATGAAAGTGGACTTTTTATAACTTATGAAGAAACAGGCTTCCCCTAAAACTTACTCTTTAAATTATGGGTTTCACTTGTCATATTCACTCACTTCTTCCCTCTCACAACCCTTCTCCCACTCCCATTATTTTTAAATATATATATTGCTTTCTTAATTTGCGTGCTTCACCAAAATGGTAAAACTTAACCCGGGATGAAGAGTATCACAATTAGAACACGAAGCTATTTTATTTTTTTCTTGCAATAATTATTGGTTAAGATTAAAATTTCAATAATAAGTACCTTTTGTGTATCATTTAATTCAATTGATAGTTACCCAAACAAAACTTCACATCATAAATCCCAAATGATCGTGACAATGTATCAATCAAATGGTCGTTGCAACAGTTCCAAATTCATGAAGACAGTCTAAGAACAAGAACTCAAACAACCGCCAGATAATCTCAAACAATCCAATCTATTTATTCATCACCCAAATACCCGTCAACCAATTTCTTGAACGCGCAACAATCCCCGCCAAGAAACAACAGTTGGTGCAGGCAATTCGTTGAACACCTCACCTGATAAATCAAATGCAGCAATCACAATAACCCCATTTCTATAAGCTAACCAATAGACACCTTGCCATTGCACCGAAACAGGGTGATCGTAAAATGACTTCCCAACCTTCCCATATTACTTCAAGCTAACAGAATAAACATCAACAGAAACATTAATTAAATCATTGTAATAGTATGGTGATGCGAAAGACTTAGTAAATCATACCCGAATCCATAAATAACACAAGCTGAACTAGGATAAAGGATAGGCGGCTGATGAGCCCGGATCAGTTGGACCGGGCCCACGCTCGGTCTGGTCCAAGAAACCAGTGACGTGGCATACCCTAGACCGCCGGAGTCAAGACCGCGGACAGATAGACCCCTGAGGTCAAGACCGTGCTCCTCTCCGCATCATCCTACTCCAGACCGGAAGGATCCTGACCACTGGATTGATGCCCGCAGGAGGTATGACCGCTCCATCCGTGCCCGCGTCAAATACCTTTGACCGCGCCCAATATGTTGACCGCGGGCTCATACCTGCCTCCCGGTTATCCCACCTGCCTCCCAGTTAAGGGTAAACCTTACTGAGCAAGTTAGCTTACTGGCTCTGACATGCAAGTGGTTGGCTCACTCCCATCGCATTCAATGCGGCTCAGTCAGGCGCCTACAATGACATTAAATGCGCCGCGCAGAATACACGGCTCCTGTCCACATCAGCGACATCCCTTCTAATAGAGGATCCTCCTTCCCTGACAGACCCAATTAGTGTTGGAAATGGGTAACGGAAAGTTAAATTTGACTTAACGTTGACCTAGATTTCTAACGGAAGTTTGTTATATGTTAACGAAACTAGTTACAAAAATGTATTCTACATTTGTTGTAGATTATTAAACTCATTTAATGTCTCAAAACCATTTAGGGTTAATGAGAATTAATGACAATGGTCTTTTGTAACTTAACGAGAGTTAATTAAAGGGTGTTTAGTTTTGTTTGATGTGCTCGGCCGAGCAGAGTCCTTGACTCGGCCGAGCAGAGCACATAAATAGGCCAAAAGTCTCTGGACTAGCTTGCTCGGGTGAGGCACAAGTATGCTCGGCCGAGCAGTTTGATCAACACGGCCGTGCAAGTCTCTTGACTCGGCCGTGCAGCCTGGTGCTCGGCCGTGCGAGTTCCTTGACTCGGCCGAGCAGATCCTGAACAGGCACTATTTCAAACAGAAAGTTGTGTCTCTTCGTGGGAAAAGACACAAACCCCTTGGCTCTCTATATATACCTCCTCCTTCGAATTTCAATCAATATATACAGTATTTTGACCCTTCCTACTCTCTAGTAAGATAGATTAACATACCCAAATCATTGCATATTGTTGCATTAAATCCTTCAAAGTCCAAAGTTCCAAACATTGTGTTGTTCGCTAGAGTATTTGATTTGGAGTGCTCCTATCATTTACTTATAAGTCGTTTTATCTTACTAGAAGATTGCCATATAAACCGTAAGCACCTGTGCGGGGCAATAACTTCTTACGAAGATTGTATTAAATACAAGACTCGACTTGAATTCTTTTGTTTCCAATCTCCGTTATCCTTTTCTGTTAAGTTTCTAGTTAAGTTCTTGAGAAGCCTACACAATTTGTCCAACAATCGTAAGAAGTTATCTACGCTTCTTCAAGATCTTCAAGATGGCAAACGAGAAAGACTCCACAGAATCAAGTCAAAGGAATGTGACGCCTCCTTCTCAAGGTGACGCTACATTCAACAATGTTACACCGTCTCACCCGGTTCATGGTAAGAAACCTCCTTCACGTATAACCTCAAGGGTTTCACCTCTTAATGCTCTCCCTCCGTCTCATGTGTTCGTACATGCGGAAAGACCGGGTATTCTTACCGGGATGAACTTTAAAAGGTGGCAATAGAAAATGTTGGTCTATTTGACAACATTAAAATTGGTGCATTTTCTCTGGGAATATCCACCATTGATATCCGATGAGGATGAATCTAAAGCAAAGAATGACTTGGATACATGGAATCACGGTGATTTCTTGTGTCGCAATTACATTCTTAATGGCTTGGATTATGCACAATACAAGGTGTGTTGTGGCATAAAGACCGCGAGAGAACTTTGGGATTTTCTCGAGATGCACAATACTATGTGTATTGTGACTAAAAGACCGAAAGTGAACTTGGTGGAAACAAGTGCCGGAAACAAGAGAAAGAACACCGGGAAAGTGAAGAGGACCACCAAGAAGGTTAAAGGTAGTTGTTTTAATTGCGGCAAACCCGGGCATATGGCTAGGGAATGTCGACATCCTAGAATCAACAACCAAGATGGAAACCCTCTTCAACCCAATGTGAACGAAGATAGAAATGTTCCATTGGACTTTGATCAACTTAGCCTAGGGGCATAAGATTGAATAGACCAAATGTGGTTATTGTGTTAGTAAAGGGTACCTTGTTGAAGGACTCCTTAACTTAAATTGTAATTGTTTATCCGCCTAAGTGCGAAGAATAAAATTTCAAATTTTATTTACTTGGTTTGAAGTGTTCCAATTGTTATGGCGTGTTCATTTAGGTCGTGTAAATTTAAATTCACTAAGTCGACGAGTTAATTTAAAATTACTACCTAAAATGAAATTTGATTCGCAAAATCAATTGTGATTTCTTTTGTAGAAATCAGTTCAAACCAGAAATAGTAAATAGATAGTTATTTACTTCTATTAATGATTGCATTTGATAATGCAAAATTCATCTTTTGGAAAAGTAAAAGGTAAAACCTTAAAGTTTTGAGTAAACAATAAGGTTTGTGATTCATCTTAATGAACAATTAAGAGTTTCGAAGTGATAGAGGTGGTTAGTATGTAGTACCGTTTGAAAAATAATTGTTGGGACGCTGACACTTATTTATCAAACGAATGCTTCTTACACACTCAAATCAATTGAAAAAGGAAGATAGAACTTTTAAGGAGATGGTGAACTCCTTATTGATAAGTTCCGTCTTATGTGGGTATACCTAGCAAAGGTAGAAATATCTAAACCTAAAGAGGTTAAGATAGGACCCAAAACCATGGATTACGTTTCCATTGGATATGCAAACTAACAGTATTGCATATAGATTTGTGACGAACAAATTTGAAATGAAAAATGCAGTATTCTTCAAACGAGTTTCCTTACGGGGAAAAATGGTTGAAGAGACCTCACTTAAACATAGATATGACTATGTCGTCGGTTCAACTCAAGGAGATAAAAGACATTGTAGATAACTTGGTTATTACAATTAAATGACTCCACATAAAAGAAAATATTAAATATGAATTAGGACATTCATAAAATATTTGATATGTGGAGGTACACCTCAAGTGTGGGGGTACAAGCTAAATACATAAGTTCTATTGATATGAACTTCTAGTATTAACAGAAACTGTTAAACTGTTAACAGTTAAAAGAATGGATCATCATATATGTGGAAGTTATTTGATGATAAAAACTCCTAACGAATTTGAAGTATTCGTAAGCTGTTTTATAAATACCTAAACTGTGGGGATATTCGGCTAAAGTAGAAATACTTAAGCAAGACATGTTATATTCTTTGAGAATATACTTCCTTGAAATGATAGGAAATGTATAAATTTTAATAAGAAAATTTATAGAAACGGTGGTGGTCTTCTTAATAAGAAGAAAAACCAAGATACAGTTGAAGGACAAATGCATCCTATTCTATTTTGGAAGATGGTTGATCTTCCTATGCGAACCGTTGGGTTGCAAAACTAGATATGCCAAGGATGAAACCTTCAAATATTAGACTACAAACGGTCCATCTCAAGTGGAAGATGAAGGACCTAGACGTAGTAAAAGGGCAAGAGTGGAAAAGTCTTTTGGTCCTGATTTTCTATCATTTATGTTGGAAAACGAATCAAGAATCGTTAAGGAAGCGTTATCTGGTCCTGGATAATTCGTTACGAAAGAGGCTATTAACAATGAGATAAAGATTCATAATGCTTAATAATACTTGGGAATTGGTAGATCTCCCTCCAAGTTGCAAACCATTAGGTTGCAATTGGATTCTTAAAAAGAAAGTATAAAGCCTATGGATCTGTTGATAAGTAGAAAGCCAGGATAGTTGTCAAAAGGACATTATGATTCATGCAAGATTATCCAAAATGACACAACAGAGCGTTCTATGTCGCACAACCGTGTTGGATCTACTTGTGTATTCATATGGACTAAACAAGCAACTAAACAAAGGGCATAAGAAGTTCGATAGAACTATGTTATCAAATGGATTCAAGATTAATGAATGTGACAAATGTGTCTACATACATTAAAAGAACATCTGAATCATTTGTTAATAGTCTGTCCTTACGTGGATAACAATGGTAGTCATGAATTGATCATGAATACCAAAGACATGTTAAAGAAGAACTTTGACATGAAAGATATGGGATTAGCCGATGTTATATTAGAGATAAAGATCTCTAGAACATCTGAAGGATTAGTTCCTTCACAATCCCATTATCTTGAAAAAGTACTTCGAAAGTTCAAATAGATTCTTGAGAGGTATTCTCTGTAAAGTAGATTCCTGAAAAGTAGACTCTAAGGAGGTCAAACCACTTAGAGATACTAATTTTGGGAAGTCGAAACGGTACAGAGATAATAATCACTTGAAGAAACTGACCGATAGAAGAATTTGATCACTCGAAGGGACTGATCATTCTAGATAGACTAAAGGTCTAATTGTAATTGTAATCAATCACCGGAAATAGTATAATCATAAGTACTTGGTGTACTTAAATATATACTTATGATTAACGATTACAATTCCTATAAGTTGAATGGTCTTGAAAGATATTCCTTTGTGGAATAAGTCTGTGTCTACATGACCTAAGGCATTGTGACGACAATGAGAAATAGGAAAAGGTGTAGAACATCATGGTAAGTCTAGAAATAATGGTCTTAGACACACTACCATAGTACAATTGATCTCAAAATGCGACTGTCACAACTAGCCATGTGAAGTCAAATTCGGATCCGTCTACCTAAGGGTAGTAATAAAGATCAACTGTATAAACTGTTAAGGGGAATGGGTTTAAAAACCCACAACAAAAGAACTTATAGCGGACACTCAACCTTGAGAAATGGAGATCCCAGGCCCTTGGTTCAATGAGACAACCAAGTTATAAGTTCTAGTAGAGTTACTTGGAAACAACAACTCGGTTTATTAACCTAGAGATGTTGAATACTCATTCCCAGAACGTCCAAGTACTAGCATATGCAAGAAATGCGAGGATAAGTTGAGAAAACTTTTAATGATTTCTATACCTATGGGTGGAGTAGTGCATGATACTCCTTATAGTGAGAATCACCTATATAAAGCGAGAGGTAATAAGGCCGCCTCTAAATGAACGCTTATGAATGAGATACGGTCCAGGGCCAAAATGGACAAAAACGTGAGAACAACAATTGTTAGAGCTGTTATTATGTGAGTATTATTGTCTTGGTATACACCCGACAGTCACTGGTTCAAAGCGACTCGCTACCAAATGGCTAGTATATCCGATAATATTTCACTAGGGAAGATTCAAGGCCACAAGCTATCTATCCCGATGTAATAATAGTTCGCCGGAACTTTGGACGAATTTGCATACATGCATTAATTGTCATTCATGTGGGGGATTGTTGGAAATGGGTAACGGAAAGTTAAGTTTGACTTAACGTTGACCTAGATTTCTAACAGAAGTTCGTTATGTGTTAACGGAACTAGTTACAAAATGTATTCTACATTTGTTGTAGATTATTAAACTCATTTAATGTCTCAAAACCATTTAGGGTGAATGAGAATTAATGACAATGGTCTTTTGTAACTTAACGAGAGTTAATTAAAGGGTGTTTAGTTTTGTTTGATGTGCTCGGCCGAGCAGAGTCCTTGACTCGGCCGAGCAGAGCACATAAATAGGCCAAAAGTCTCTAGACTAGCTTGCTCGGGCGAGGCACAAGTATGCTCGGCCGAGCAGTTTGATCAACACGGCCGTGCAAGTCTCTTGACTCGGTCGTGCAGCCTGGTGCTCGGCCGTGCGAGTTCCTTGACTCGGCCGAGCAGATCCTGAACAGGCACTATTTCAAACAGAAAGTTGTGTCTCTTCGTGGGAAAAGACACAAACCCCTTGGCTCTCTATATATACCTCCTCCTCCGAATTTCAATCAATATATACAGTATTTTGACCCTTCCTACTCTCTAGTAAGATAGATTAACATACCCAAATCATTGCATATTGTTGCATTAAATCCTTCAAAGTCCAAAGTTCCAAACATTGTGTTGTTCGCTAGAGTATTTGATTTGGAGTGCTCCTATCATTTACTTATAAGTCGTTTTATCTTACTAGAAGATTGCCATATAAACCGTAAGCACCTGTGCGGGGAAATAACTTCTTACAGAGATTGTATTAAATACAAGACTCGACTTGAATTCTTTTGTTTCCAATCTCCGTTATCCTTTTCTGTTAAGTTTCTAGTTAAGTTCTTGAGAAGCCTACACAATTTGTCCAACAATTAGATGCGGACACGTGCAGGGGCGGAGCCAGGAATTGGCCGAGGGGGGGCAAGATTACACGGGGGTTCGGGCGCGCCCAAAAAATTTTTCTGGGCCTGACAAGTAAAAATGGGTCGAATCCATGAAATACAATGTATTTTAGTTAACAAAAATGATAACAGTAAATAATTCAAAGAACGATTGAAATAATGTTGAAGTATTTAACGCAAACAATTTATTAAAATATATTACTCGTACAAAAAAGAAAATCAAATTTGCTAATTAAACTTGGGATAATAGGAAGAAAGACCAAAAAAAAAAAAAATGGGAAAAGCCTAACTAATTAATTAAGATTGAAAAAATGTGAGGAAATTAGGAGAAAGAGAAAAACAAAACTGTTAAGAGAAAAAATAGCAAAGATGGAAGACAAATAAAATTAATTGAAATGTAGGTAGCAGGGTTCGAACATGGACCAAAGGCTTTAACTTCACCCCTTCTACCGCTGAACCGCACCACTCACTGATGTTAATCTTGAAGTTAATTATATATATACATATATAACAAAAATATGGGGGGGGGGGCAAAAAAAAAAATTTCCACTGCATTTCCGCCGCTGGGGGGGGGGCGAGTGCCCCCTCCTGCCCCCCTGGCTCCGCCCCTGGACACGTGTATGCGATCAAATACCAAAGTGCCCCTTAGGGCTGACCTCATGGCTTACGTCAGTGGGCAGCTCCTCATTGCCTATAAATAGAAGACATTTGTCCCCTTGGACAAGGTAAGTTCCAAATAGATTGAGTAAGCCATATTATTCTCAAACCCTAAACACTCGCACACATTCAAGGTATTCCAAGCCTTATATTACTCAGTATTCTTACTCTCACACCCGAGGGCCTGAGTTGGATTAACATCCAACTTTGACCTTAACGATGCTTCATTTGTGTTGTGTTCTAGGTACCTCAAGTCACAAAATATATCCTGTCAGATATCCTTGAACCGCTCCTGACCCTAAAAAGCTTGGCGTCATCAGTGGTTCCATTGCCGGGAACTCGTCATTAGTTTTCTCGTTAAAATTCTTTGTTTTCAGACACCCCTTGTGTTCTAAACAGCTGACTGTTAAAAGGCTCTCCTTTTCAGTCATTTTCTTTTTCGAAACATGTCTAAAACTTTGGAAAATGCTGGTCATTTGACCATGCATGGGGATGCCCAGGCCTCACCTTCCAATCTCAATAAGGAAAACCCTACCAACTTCGTTTTTAATAGGATGGGGGCCCGTTCTCAGCCACAAAAAAGCCTCTCCCCTGTTCAAAGGGTTTTACATAGGCTAACGGATGAAGCCAGAGCTGAAAAAGCCCAAGCTCTCCTAAACAATAGCCCAAAAACTCCCCAAGCTCATATAAAGGCCACCACCTTAAACACTCCCCTCTCCCCGGACCAGATCCTGAAGAGGCAAGAGATTCTGGCCGCCAAATCCAAACTGGTCGCTGAGGCCATGGCCATCAACGACGCTCAAATGGAGATGTTTGAGATAGAGGCCAACGGCGGGCTACAGTTCCCCCAAGGGTCACAAAGGTTCTCCCAACGAGCTCCCGCTAACTCGCTTGCTAGTCAAGCTAGGGGGCAAAACGGGCTGAACCAACCCTTGATCGCGGACAGATGGCTAGACGCAGTGTGGTACATGTGGATGATAGCGAGGAGGCTGGAGAAGAGGCACAATCAAATCGCCGTGCGAAGTCCCAAGCCAGACCCTTGGCTCCGGCCAAGGAGAAGGCCGTGACTCCACGTGCTAAAAAACAGAAGGTTGATAATCAGAGCCCTGAATTTGTCAAATTTATGCACGAGATGTGGGAGACCCACCAAAAGGCAGCCCAGATGTGGCCGCACCATGGATCCCTTCAGCGACAAGATCGCTTGGGCACCTATTCAGAGGGGCAAACCCCCCCAGATGGATACATACGATGGCTCCAAGAATGCCAAGAGCCATATGGGACGATTGGAGGGACAAATGGCCCTATTCTCGTTGGACGAATCGGTGATGTGTAAGGCCTTAGCTGCAACTTTCACGGGCAAGGCTCTATCTTGGATGCTGGCCCTCAAGCCCCGGTCCATCCAATCTTTCAGTCAGTTTAGAAACCTCTTTCTAAATGCCTTTGCTGGGGTCGGGGAGCCCGCTCGACCAAAGACAGATCTTGTCCGCGTCAAGCAGGCAGCAAACGAGACCACAAAAATCTACATCTCTCGATTCCGAAAAGTGAGCGAGGAGATAGTGGATTTGGAGGAAGGAGACATCCGACTCTGCTTTGAGGGCGGTCTCGCCTCCTCATTCCTCAAGATGAATTTTGCCTCCAACCGACCTAAAAGCGTGGAGGAGATGTATGAGAGGGTCTCTGCCATTGCTTCAGTCGAGGAACCCAATGTGGCCCCTGCTCGCGCGCCCTCAAAAGAGAGAATCAGCCAAGTCCAGGACACCACCCCAGAGCCTGCCCGCGTTAATAATCAGGGTAAGAACCGAGGCCGAGGATCGAACAAACTCCGAAAAGTTGTGGATGAAACAGTTTATACCCCCCTCACCGAGCCGCGGGCAGTAATCATGAGAGCCTCAGAATTTCCCCCTCCTCTCCCTATGATCCGGAAGCCAAATGAAAGGAGTAGGGCCAAGTTCTGCGAATATCACAATGACCACGGTCATGACACTGAAGGCTGCTTCCAGTTGAAGCGAATTATTCAGCAAAAGATCAATGACGGGGAGCAGACCAAATGGGTTAAAGGCCACAACAATGCCCCCAATAACAATAATCAACAGCGAGCACGAGGCACGCGTGGCCCCAAAAGGAACGAGAGAGATAATTACGATGACGATCTGGGGGACTATGAGATTAACTTCATTGGCGAAGAGCCTCCATCCAACAAACAACTCTCCATTCAGATTCGAACATTGGAGAAAGTTTTTCTAATTCCCCCAATGGCTCCCGAGGAAGAGCGAGAAATAGGGTTCAAAAAGAGTGAACTTGCCTCCTTCCTATTTCACTCTACTCAGCCCCTAACTCTTCAAATGAAGATTAACCGATCCAACATACACTGGGTTTTAATCGATACGGGCGCGGCCAGGGATATACTCTACTACCATACTTTGGTAGGTATGAGGATGACCGAGGCTAACCTGACTCCATATGCGGGCATGCTTGAGGGGTTCACCAATCACGCAGTTGGGGTAAAGGGGACGATTGTGTTTGAAGTAATATTGGGGAAAACCCCATGCAGAAGACGGCCAAAATTACTTTCATGGTGGTCGATCTTCCTTCCCAATACAATGCCATTCTCGGCGTAACTGCTCAGGCCAAATTGGGAATAGTTGCTTCCGTTCCCCATCAAAGGGTGAAATTTAACACCCCGGGCGGGGTTGCGTGAGATTCCTTCGAGCACTAGAGAAGAAGAGAAAAGCTAGTAAAGGCCAGACATCCTGCCCGCAGAAAGAGGGCGAGGACAAAGCGAGAAAAGGGAAAGCCCTTGAAATTGTTCCGGCTCCCATTTCTATTGGCATGCTTTCTTTCCATACCACTAAGGTGGAGCTCAAGACGAGCAGAAAATCAAAACAGTTGGCCCCTATTGAGGGAAGGTTACATTGATAGGGGAATTGAGGGAAAGATTGACCGCGAGGTCATATATTCCATGGCAGCGCTGACCGGAGCCCAGGTCAACCCCCCAACTATTGTCATTGACTCCTTGTATAATCGTGAAATCAGCGACCTTCGACCTAACGACGAGCTCGAGGAGGTGGTCATCAACTTCCACTTCCCCGAGCAAACTGTTAAGGTCGGGCTGGAAATTCACCACGAGGAGAGAAGGATCCTCATTGAGTTCCTTCGAGCAAATTGTGATGTGTTCGCCTGGAGGGTGGAGGATATGCAGGGAATCAGCGAGGACGTGATCCTCCATAAAATCAATGATGACCCATCCTTCAAGAACATTCATAAAAAATCGAGGTACTTCTCCCCGGAGAAGGAGATTGCGATCAAGGAAGAGGTAGAGAAATTGCTCAAAGCGGGGATAATAAAGGAGATCTCCTACCCCAAATGGTTAGCAAATGTTGTCATGGTCAAAAAGGCCAATAACAAGTGGAGGATGTGTGTTGATTTCACCGATCTCAACAAGGCATGCCCTAAGGATTGCTTCCCTCTTCCTCGCATAGACAGATTGGTAGATTCAATAGCCGGTCATAGAGTATTGAGCTTCATTGACGCATACTCCGGCTACCATCAGATCCAGATGGCTCCTGAAGATGTCCGCTTCGTAGCTTTCATCGCTGCGGGCAAGACTTACTGTTACACTATGATGCCCTTCGGGCTAAAAAATGCAGTAGCCACCTATCAACGAATGGTCAATCTTGTCTTCAAGAACCAACTTGGCAGAAACCTTGAAGCCTACATCGATGACATGGTTATAAAGACAAAAGAAAACTCCCACGAGCTCGACGTGGAGGAAACTTTCTCAAACTTGCGCCGCAATAACATGAAACTGAATCCCCTTAAGTGCGCTTTTGGGGTCAAGGAGGGCAAGTTTCTGGGATTCATGGTCAACCAGCGGGGAATAGAAGCAAATCCTGAAAAAATTCAAGCGCTGTTGGACATGAAACCTCCTGCTTGCGTGAAAGATGTGCAGAAACTCAATGGCCGCATCACCGCACTTGGCCGCTTCATCTCGCAGTCAGCAGAGAGATGCCTCCCCTTCTTCAAAACTCTGAATGGGGGGAAGAGAGCTGACAAATTTACATGGGGTCATGATTGCCATCAAGCTTTTGAAGAAGTCAAGACATACCTCGAGCAACCCCCTCTACTCAACAGCCTGGTGCCCGGGAAAGAGCTTTTTCTGTTTTTAGCAGTTACTGATCTGGCAGTAGCTGCTGTTCTTGTAAGGGAGGATAACAACTCCCAAAAACCAGTTTATTATGTATCTAAGGCACTGTCCGCCGTAGAAGGGCGTTATTTAAATATAGAGAAGTTAACTTACGTCTTGCTTGTATCTGCTCGAAAATTAAGAGCCTACTTTTCTGCACATCCTATAACTGTACTCACTGAGGCCCCGCTTAGAAAGGTTTTGCATAAACCAGAGTCCTCGGGGAGAATGCTTGCTTGGTATATCGAACTCACTGAGTTCCAGATCACCTACTCCACGAGAAGGACAATCAAAGTACAGGCCTTAGCTGATTTTGTAGCGGAATCGTCATTTAAACTAGCGGTTAACGACCTGGGTAAGAGAAAGCGAGCAGAGTCAGAGGAAGCCCAAGATATCTCAGACACTGAAATTATACAGCCCAAGGAGCGTCCAGAGGAAGTGTGGACTTTGTTCGTGGACGGCTCTGCGAGCAAGTTAATAAGTGGAACGGGCATACTCCTGATCGCACCCTGCGGGGAGAAATTCAAAAGAGCCTTGAGATTCAAGTTCGAGGCATCAAACAACCAAGCTGAGTATGAGGCGATTATAGCGGGCATGGAATTGGCAAGAGACTTGGGAGTTCAGAATATTGAGATCAATAGTGACTCTCAGCTCATAGTAAATCAAATCAAGGGGGAGTATGACACGATCAACCCAGTGCTAACTCAGTATTGCGGTCTGGCAAAAACCCTCATCAAAAATTTCACCTACTATGAGCTGAACCAAGTCATGAGAGAGGACAACACGGAGGCTGACCTCCTCTCCAGAATAACTGATCAAGAAATCATAGACTTAGAGACAGATTGTCAGATAGAATTCACGGAGAGGCCTGCTATAGATCGGATTCAGATAAGCAATATTGAGGATAAAGTAAGGGACTGGGTAGATGAGATCAAGGATTACATCGAAACGCAAGCCCTCCCCGAGAATCCAGCAAAGGCTAGAGCTCTCAGAAAGGTGTCCGCGAAATACCTCGTCCAGGATGGAGTGTTATTTCGGCGATCATTCACCAAGCCTTTGCTGAGGTGTGTCAAAACTCACATGGTCACCAACTTACTCTACGAGGTCCATGAAGGAGTTTGTGGCGGACATCCCGGTGCTCGCACTCTCTCAGACAAGATCAAATTCCAGGGATTCTTTTGGCCTACAATGAGAAGAGATGCGCAGGAGTACGTAAGAAAATGTGATAAATGCCAGAGATTTGCGGACATCCCTAGACTACCATCAACAGAGCAAATTTTGGTTGTACCATTGTGGCCGTTTGATACATGGGGGATTGATCTCATTGGACCATTCCTAACTGCTCGAGGAAGCATCAAGTATGTCGTTGTGGCCGTGGATTATTTTACCAAGTGGACGGAAGCCAAGGGCTTAGCCACTATTTCCGAGGAAAATACAATCAATTTTGTCCACGATCACATCTATTGCTGATTTGGGGTTCCACGAGCAATAATTTCGGACAATGGCACTCTGTTCTCCGCAAAATTCACTGCTGAATGTGTGAGAATGAAAGTACAGCATCGTCAGTCCGCAGTTGCTTTTCCCCAGGGAAATGGCCAAGCTGAGGCCGCGAACAAGTTAGTCCTGACCGCCCTAAAGAAAAACTTGGAGGGGCGAGGAGGACGATGGCTGGACGAGCTACAGACCGCATTGTGGGTTGTCCGCACAATAATCAGAAATTCAACAGGAGAAACTCCTTTCTCGCTCACGTATGAGTCAGAGGCAATGGCTCCAGTTGAGGTAGCCCTACCCTCGTACAGAGTCACGTACTTCGATGAGTCTCAAAACGAGGCAAACAGAAGGTGTGACCTGGACGATCTCGAAGGAATGAGAATGCGGGCAAATGAAAAAATGATGAACTACAAGCAAAAGGCGAAGAAGCACCATGATAAAAGAGTAAATAGGAAAAGTTTTTCTGTTGGAGATTGGGTACTCAGGAATGTGGAGGTCCAAGGGACCCAACCTGGTTTCAACAAACTATCCCCAAAATGGGAAGGACCATATGAGGTCACCCAAATAATCAAAGAGGGCACCTACATATTGCGAACAAAAGAAGGAAAAGAGCTCAAGCACGCTTGGAATAGCGATCACCTTAGAAAGTATTTCTTTTAAATCTTTGTAATTTTTTAGGGGAGTATAATGTATCAAGTATGGAATTACCACCAAATTTTTGTGCAAAGCTGTTGTAGCACTATTCCCACCAGCCTCAAAAGCTGAGGTGGATGCCCGCAAGCGGATGCCAGTAGATTCTAGGGCCAATATATGAGCCCTTACCTACTGATACACAAAGATCCACTGCGATCCGCACGCCTATATGGATACAAAGGCCATTACGCCCGTACTCGATCGCGGACACGACACACTGTCCTGCCCGCGTGATACCACCAAGAAAAAGTGGATATAGATGCAAGTGGGGACAAAGGCCAAAGCCCGGACCCACTAAATGCGCGAAGGCCTTTTTTAGGGCCGTTACTCGCACGCATGTATGTGACAAAGGCCAACATATGAGCCCGCTTACATGATCGCCACAAGACCCTCACAAAAACTCAAGAAGTTTTGAATAAAGGGTCAAATCGCGTGAACCACCAATCGTGGATACAGATGCCGGTAGGTTAAAGGGCCAATATGCTAAATATGCTCCTACCTACTGTTGCGTAGACTATCGCCTCACGGCCACACATGCCCTATGAAAGTAGCTTGCCTAGGCTGCTTTTGACTTACACCATGACTCGCAAGGTTGGAACATAAGTGTAAATGGATGGGAGTGATCAAAAGAGTTTAACAAAGCCAAACAGACAAATGGGGTTAAGGCCAAACAAACGCGTTCACAGAGAAATAGGGCTGACTCTCACAAAAAATCCAAGAGATTTTGAATACAGAGTTAGGAAAACTCAAAAACGCGGGCAAAAGGCCTACTAAGCCTTTGACCGCGGAAGAGAGTATAAAATTTAATTGTTAGTCAAAAACGCTGGAAAAAGTAAAAGCAAGAACGCAAGTACCAAGGTACTCAAATATTGTCAACACTCAAAACAGCCTAAAAGGACAAGCAATTAAGAGAGCGATCAAGAAAGCAATTAAGAAAAATACTTCTATTAATAGAGGAAAAATGATTACAAGGTCCTATCAGTCTATTACAACAAAATAAAATAAAAATCCTAGGCTAAAGGAGCTTGCTCCTTGGGATCTACAGAGGCTGCTTCCTTGGCCGCTTCGGAGGCCGGGGTTGGAGAAGGAAGGCTTGTCACGAGCAGATCAGTAATTGGATCGAAGGGGGTCTCAGTGGAGACTGGAGTTGGAGCTGCCCGCGCAGGAAAATCATCACCTATTGCCGGCCCATTGGGGAAAACGCGAGCAATGGCATCCTCGTAGGACAGCTCCTCATCCCCAAATCTCAGGGCGTCCACTTCACCAATGAGAGCAGTGGTAGTGACTTCGGCCACAGGTGGCAAGGAGGCTGCTGCTGATAGCTCCAACCCCTTAATATCATCCTCGGACAGAGGAACTAGTGCATGCCCGGGCAAGCACGCCGCGTCAGTGGCAACAAGTGAGCCAATAACGGCCAATTGCTGAGCGGAGAACTTGCCCGTTGCAGCAAAATTCCGAATCTGTGTCCGGCATCCGGCCTCGTACTGGGTCAAGCCATCAGCAGCAAGGAGGTTCTTAAATTCTTCGGAGTTCTTGTACTCCTCCACTGCCTCCTTGCGAGCGCTGCAGCCTGATCTCCTCTCCAACTCAAACTGCTTATATGGGAGCAGCTGGTCGGAGAGCTCATCCACCTTGGCTTTCAGTACCAAGACCTGCTTCTGAGTGGCCCCCAACTTGGTCGCGTACTCAGCGTTCCTCTTCTCAAGCTCGGCCTTGTGCCCGCGGAGCTCATCCCGCGTACCCTTGGCCTTTTCCAAGTCCTTCTCCACCACCGCCAACCGGTCAGAGAATTCCTTCAAGTCGGTCTCCTTCTCGGAGAGGGTCTTCTCCTCATGATCAAGAGCGGAGTTCAAGGTCTGGACCTTCTCCTCTGTCTGGGCCATCTCGCGGAGCTTGTCCGCCAAAATTTTGGTGTTGCCCTCAAGTTCGGCGGACAAACTATCACAGCACTCCCGCAACCTCAAAACTTTATTGCCCGCCTGCGAGGAGGGAGATCAAAAGTTAGATCAGGGTCAGAAATTCGAAGTATGGAAGTAAAGAAGCGGACAGGTCCAAACCTCAGTAAAGGCAAGGCCTATATCCCCCATCAGGGCAGCCGGGTTCTCCTTCAACACCACATTTTGGTAGAAGTCCGGGGAGTAGAACCGGTTCAAAAGGCCGATCCCCGCGGCCGAGTTATTAGCAGATCTGGCATAAATGTCCACCCCAGTAACGGCGAGCACATCAGATAGCCTCTTCCTCATCGCTAGTGCCTCCTCGCGGGTACTAATGGAGGCCACGGGGTAGGAGGCAGAGCAGTGAGTCCTCCCTTCGAGGGGAGCGGTAGAGGAGATCGCTGCAGAAGTAGTGGTAGCCCGGAGGGGTGCCTCCCCAACTTTCTGGGACTTAGAGGTCCTCTCTTTATGCCCCATATCCCCATCTTTATCAGTCCTCTTCCTGAACTCTTGGTTATGCTCGGAGTCAATGGTGCGGTCAGGAGAGTGGGAGAATCAAAAAATTACTTACGAGGGAGAATTCGAAGTTAGATTCGAAGGAAGGAAACGCAAAGACGCAGCAGAAATTTCTCTCTCTAAAGCAGTTGGAGGTTTGAGGGTGGTAAAAGGGTTTGAGGAAGAAGGGTTTGGTATTTATAAGGCCTGCCAATACGGGTTAAACCCGTTTGACCCGTATTAAATAGCCCACAAACCGTTCCACGAACCGTCTCCAAACATTTGAAAATTCAAAAATTCTCTGGTTAGCATTTATGGCGCCCCTGGATGACTGACACGTACCCTCCGTACGTGTCACGCGCTGTCTTTTCATCTGCCAAGGGGCCCACTTGCCAACCGGGAGGCAGAGCATTCAAGGGGCCACGTGCCTCCCGAACGTGCCTCCCGAACGTGCCTATAAGCACAGGAGGCAAAGCAACAACCAACGAAAAATGCGAACACTGGTGCTCGCCAAAGGAGCGGTCTGATTGAACCGAGCTTAGCTAGTAGCTCCTCGCTCAGACCATAATAATCATTCACTTGGAGTTAGGGGCCACTGATGAGCCCGGACCAGTTGGATCGGGCCCACGCTCGGTCTGGTCCAAGGAACCAGTGACGTGGCATACCCTAGACCGCCGGAGTCAAGACCGCGGACAGATAGACCCCTGAGGTCAAGACCGCGCTCCTCTTCGCATCATCCTACTCCAGACCGGAGGGATCCTGACCGCTGGATTGGTGCCTGCAGGAGGTATGACCGCTCCATCCGTGCCCGCGTCAAATACCTTTGATTGCGCCCAAGATGTTGATCGCGGGCTCATACCTGCCTCCCGATCAACTTACTTAGTAGTTTTCAAATAATACTTCCAACTTCTTTTTTGACTGGCGGTGTTAATTGTTTTTAACAAAATGGGGATGTGGCAACGAGGTGTTACAATTTGGAATAATTACCAACTAGGGTAACGTACTTAACCTTCATTTTCGCAAAAGGTAACGTACTAACTAGTTACTGACTTAGGTATCGTACTTTCAAAATTAATTTCAAATAAGGTATTGGACCAAATTTTTAACTAACGTCGTTAAAAAACCTAACTGACTTTGTCAACCTCGTTTGATAACTACCCCACCCACCCCCTGCCTACCCCACCCTACTCACCCACCCAAAAAAAAAAAACGTTTTTTGTAACTACCCCACCCACCCACCTGCCCACTCCCTGTCTACCCCACCCCACCCACCCACCCCCCCCTCCCGCCCAAAAAAAAAATTTAATCATTTTTTGTAGGGGACTATGCCCGATAAGTTCTAAAAAAGTTTCATAATGCCTGATAAGTTCCTTCCACATGTTGTATTATGTTTCGAAAATACAACATCAATTAAGGCCATAATACTGCATTCCGGCGGCCGCCGTGGCCAAGTCCAGCCCCATGGACCGGCGACCAGATTCCGACCTCCGGCGACCGGATTCCGGCGATCGGCGGCCGAAATCCGGCCAAAATTGTCGGATTTCGGTGAAAATTGACCGGATTCCGGAGAAAATTGACCGGAATCGACATGCGGCGATAGTAGACGGCGGCGGCGGAGCTAGGCTGTGGCGGAGGCGGTGGTGCGGATGCAGTATTATGATTTTAAACTACTGCATAACTAAATGTTGTATTATACATAATACAACATGAGAACTTATGGGGCATTTTAATACAATGAGGTAACATTCTTTAACCTTCCAATGTTGGTCTTATATGGAATATTGATTTGGCTGAAGGGCCCTAGGTTCAGAAGCCCAACCAAAAAAGTATGAATATCATTTCGGGACGGAGGGAGTATATTGGTTTGTGCTCACTTATGCTCAGCTTTTTTCTCTCAAGTCCTCAACTTTTATTTCACATTACTCTTTTGCATCAGTACTTCTATGAACATTTGTTAAATCTTATTAAAGTTACTTTTAAATTGAAGGTGCGAGCATATGCAGCTCTTATTGATAAGCTTCATGATTGTCTTTGTATTTGAGACATAGGACTAGGTCGTTTGGTTTCCACGTTTTGCTGTATGTTTACTGACTTTATTTATCAGGTGTAAGCTGAGGGACCAGCTCGGGCCACTGGAGGAGCAGCAGCTATTGCTATGTTGATAGGGACTGATGCTCCAACTTACCAATTATTTTTTATTGCAGGTTGTTGATGGCAAGTTGTCACAAACTTGTTATCTCATGGCACTGGATTCTTGCTACAAGTAGGGATGACTAAAACCGGTTCCGGACCCGGTTCCGATTCAGAAAATGTATGACCCTTAATCGGCCCGGATTGCTCACGGTTTCGGTTAATCCGGTTCCGATTTTCTCCCCGGTTCGTCCGGTTCCGGGCTTTTTTTGGTCCGGTTCCGGTCCGATTCTATTGAAAAACAATGAATTTTCGTCCGGTTCCGGGCTTTTTCTGGTCCGGTTCACCATTTTGGTGACCCTTAACCGGCCCGGCTCCAAACCGGTTTCGGTTACCCCGGTTCCGATTTTCGTGACGGTTCATGGCGGTTCCGGGCTTTTTCGGTCCGATTCCGATCCGATTTTCCGGTTCCGGTCCGGTTTCGATCCGGTTCCGATCCGGTTTGGCCATCCCTAGCTACAAGGTAGGTAGCTTAGTGCAGCCATGAATTTCCTATTCTTTACTTCCCTTGGGGTTTCCTCACAGATTGTTTAATTTATTAATCAATCTCCCTGTGATTTTTTGCAGCTGGTACAGAAGAGCTTTGCTCAGTTAGTGTTCAATGATGTTGCAAGGAACGCCAGGTATTTTCTTGTCTTCATCACTTATAAATCATTGGTCACTCAATTTTGATATTCGAAGTTCCTATCATTTGCACTCTCAGAGGTTAATTATATTCATATTTGATTTTTCCAGCTCTATTGATGAGGCCTGACAAAGAAAAGCTGGGGCCGTTCACATCTTTATCTGGTGATGAAAGCTACCAAAGCCGTGACCTAGAGAAGGTATCTTTTAATTTCCGATACATATTCTCAGTATGTGTATCCAAATAGTTCCTTGAATATAACAGATTTGGCCACATAGCTAGAAATTGAAGTCAAGGCACGAGGTATGGTAGCCTTAGACAGTAGGGAAGCCACCTCGTGGCGATGGTGGTCACTTGACCCCCTTATTTTGAAGTCGTGTCATTTTTACTACCTCCAAAATTAGGAAAATGACATTTTTACCACTTCAAACAGTAAATTTGGCAATTTTGACTCCATTTGGTTTAGAAAAAAAACCAATATATCATAATTTTGACCCCTTTCCCGTGAAATCCTGTCTTTGACATTGACCTTGTGTAATATTGGAATTCTGATTGAATGCAGAGTCCTCCGGAGAAATTTGTGGAAATAATACAGCTAATGGAGCATAGGTATGGGGCAAATAACTTTGTGACCAGCAAAGATGCTACACTTCTGCCTCTAGGTACCTACTATCTCACCGAATGTGACTCTAAGTACAGAAGATTCTACTCGAAAAAGGCAGGGGAAAGCACTCCGGCAGTGGCAAATGGCCATTAAGGTGAGGGTTAGAAAAAGTCTAGAGTAATGTCAATAGTGTTTGGGGATAAGTGTGTTTTTTTAGTGTCGTGTTGTAAGCAGTTAGTAGAAGAACAAGAGAAGTGATTTGGTATGTTTGTTAATTGAACAGCTAGTATTATTAGTTTAGTTATTTAAGCAATGGATTATTATTAGTGCACTTTAATAAAATTGATAATGTATTTTTAGCTCATTTTTAATAAAATTGATCATGTACGTAAATCACAATCATCAATTACATTCGTTAAATGTGATTTTGACGCAAAAATATTATTTGGGACGGGCGACATGATCCCTAATAATTTCCCTCCAAAATAAAGTTAGGAGCCAAATATTATTTGGGTCGGCAATCTCGTCCCTAACAACCGGTACCAAAAACTATTTGGCTCCAAAAATTTCCCGCAAAAAAAAAAAATATTTTTTATTAGGGTCGGCTAAATCCTGACCTAAATAAGGCATTTGAGATGGTGACGGGGGTCCTAAAACTTTTAGAGTCACATATTATTTAGGACCCTCGTTTCCCGTCCCAAAGGCCGACCTAAATACTATTAAGAACGGGGAAATGATTATTTAGGACGGGAAAAGGCTGACCCTAATAGTACAGTTTCTTGTAGTGACTTTTATGTATTCACTGCATCTAAATTATACCAACGTAAAAAAAAAAAAAAAAAAAAAAAAAAAAAAAAAAGAGGAATTAGTATAATATTGATAAAAGATGGGTAAAAATTATAGATATAAAAATGGATTTTAATGAATAAAAGATATTAAAAACTAGCAATTAGCAATTTAAAAAGAATCACTCGTAGATTTCATTTATTTAAATTGTAAAATCACTCGTAAATTTCACTTATTTACTCACAAAATTTTTATCACTTATAATATTTTTTTTTAATATAAATAACATTTTCTTAATATTTATGTCTTAAAAATCAATAAAGTTTCAAACGGTATGAAGGGAAGTTTAGGATTTTTTTTTTTCCAAAATATAGCTTTTTAAAAATTTATATACCAAAATAATATTTAAAAAAAAAATGACACTTTCCACATTAATTCCGGAATTGATAATTCCGGAATAATGTAATTCGGGATTACCAATTCCGAAATATATTTTTTTTTTCAAAACTAAAATTAACAAAATAATATTTTCTGTAAAATACGAGCGATCGCGTCATATACGGGGCGATCGCGCCAAATGTAATCTGGCGTTACCAATTCCGGATTTCCTTTTTTTTTTTTACAAAACTGATTTTAGCAAATTAATATTTTCTGAAAAAAATAGAGAGCGATCGCGCGTTTTATGTGGGCGATCGCGCCTAATGTAATCCGGTATTGGTAATTCCGGATGCCTTATTTTATTTTTATTTTAATATTGAATTAAGTAAATTATTTTTTTGAAAAATTCAAATCCGGAAATGCTAATTCTGGATTTGCTTTACAAAACACTTCTCCCCCAGCAACTCTGTAAACAACCCACGCAAAAACCAACGGCTGTGAAGAAGAAGAAAGAAAGAAAGAAAGAAAGAAGGAAGAAGAAGAGGATTCAAAGAAGTGGGCATAAGAAGATTAAAAAAAAAAGAAGGTACATTTTAATCCCTCTTAATTTTTGTTTGAAATTTAAAATTAGTATTTATTTGATTTTTTTGTAAATGTAGTGATATTGTTAAATTAGGTTTTTGATAAATTTTTTTTTCAATTTTTAGGAATAAATATGGCTGGAGTTCCACTTGTTTTCATGTGTTATTGGGGAGGAGATGATGAACACCCGTTTGAAGGTGAACATTTTGAAAGGGGACCAAAATGTGCACTTAGGGCTAAAACTCGGTGGAGTTACAAGAAGTTGATTAAAAAGTTAGCTAAAAAATTGGGGTAGATCGAGCTATTGTTCAGTTGCAAGTTACATGTAGATATCCTCATCTTGTCGCTCCCGGAATCGCAAATTACATTCCATTTGTAATCGACAACGATATGGGTATGGAAGTCATGTTTGATGTTTCTGCTCAGTTTGGTGGGTTGAGTAGCTTACAATTGTATGTTAAGATGAATTTAGTTGATAATGTGAATGTTGAGGAGTTTGAAACCCATGAGGAGCCATTACAAAATGAGTATGTTAATGACATGGATACCTTCCAGATGGATTCTTTATGCTGCTATAATCAGAGGGATGCTGGAACAAGTACACAAACATATGTGGACGAGGAAGAGGGAGAGGAAGAGGAAGAAAATAATTTATGTTAATGACATGGATACCTTCCAGATTAATTGTTTTGGGTTAAAGTATTGTTCCTTCGTCTCGCATTATAAATGTATCATATTATAGCAAATAATTTATAAAAAACTGAAATAACATTAAAACAAATAGTTCGAATTAGTGATCACATCCCGATCACATAGGATAGAAAATACAAGTTCAACAACTATTACATTAATCAAACAAAATATTTAGTAACCACTTTCAGGTGACATGATAAACCCCTTCATGGAAAATCAGATGGGATGAAATCCTTATGGAATACCTGCAACGCAAATAAACTAATGTCATTTGTTGAACAATCACTCACTCATAGTAGGATCCTAACAATTTTACCTTGAATACATTGGGGAGTGTGATATTGAGATAATATGCTTTACGTGAGGGGGAGAAAACAACAACCTAAAAATTACAAAACAACATGATTAGATGGCAATATTAATACTAGGTTCAGGTTGCATTTTTAATGCATCATACACGATGAAGTATCATAACAGAATCAACAGATATGTCATTTGCGAACTCCCTCTCAGTAAGCACCTTATGATGAATTGAAGCACCTATTGTTCCCGTAGGATTCTATCAATTTTACCTTAATTAGTAAGATAAGACACATACTAATCATGCTAGAAAACATACAAAACTCATATGCTAAGCTTCAAAGTCACCATAGCATCACCAAATTCATTTCGTGTGATGGTCTTGACAACAACATTAATCCTATCAAAATTGATACATCCACCCTTGATAGTATTCAAAGGGGTAGCAGGAATCATACCATCGCCATTGAGCAGTTCAAGTGCGGGGACCCAAGGACTGCGTTGGAAATATTTATCCTCCACGGGATCTTCAATCGCTCTCCGTACATACTCTTGGGTCGGAATCAGAGGTTCCTGAGAGGAAACACTCTGACGATCGAGCTTTTTCTTGTGCATCACGGCCTGCACTAGACCAGCGGGACCAGGATCAAACGCTCTGAAGAAGGTTGAGAGAGATTTATTTGAGAGAGGTGAGAGGGTTGAGGGGCAGATGTTGTTGGGATTGGAGCCAAAACCAAGGAGAGGATCAAAACCATGGAGGAGCAGAAATTCGGGGCGGACTGTCGAGGTGGGCGACCGCCCATAGAGGAGGTGGGCGACCGCCCAGTAGAACAGAATGTGACGGACGGTTTTCTGCAAGTGGCGTGTAAGGAGTCTTTGGAAAGAAATTAATTTGGTAACAAATTAGTATTCCTAATTTATGTGAAACTCCTTCCATGTCAAGGACTCCGGGTAAATCAGGTTTTGATTAGGAATAGGCTTTGTATCCCTATAAATATATTGTGACTACCACCATAATATTTGTACCAAAAAGAGGGGAAAAGTTAGGATATCAAGGAGAGCCACAAAATAGTATCTAGGAGGGGGCCGGGGGCCTAGGAGAGCCATGGGGGCGATCCTACAACCCGGCCATGACTGTGTTATTTTGTGTGTTCTTGGGGAGGTGAGATAATATATATGAGAGATTGCTCATGGAGAGTTACTATGCTAGATCTGTGTGAGTGCATATGTAAAGTTGTAATCCTTCATATATTATTATAGTGATATCCTGGCTTGGTGTCTCCGGACATAGTTCACGAGTTGGTGAATGAACCGGGTTAACAATTCTTGTGTTCTTGTGTGTGTGGTGTTCTTGTTCTTTCATATTATCATGTGTTGATTTATTTTCTCCATGTTGATGACTGCTAGTATGGGCTGGTGGATGTGGTGATCCCCCCAATTTCACAACAACTGGTATCAAAGCTTTTGGTTCGAGATCTAGGAGAGATCCAAGGTGAAGAAAAGAGACAACAGATTTCTCGTGCAGATTCTTCATGTGGAAGACGTGCAGGGATTTGAGAGCTTCTAGGGTTTATGGTTGAAGCATGACGCGTGCCAAATAGGTCTACGATCGTGCGGAAGATCAGTAAGTCTGAAGAGTTCGTTTGTTTCTTATTGAGATCTGCAGAAATTCGAGGTGGAATTTTGGAGATGTTCAAGAGTTTATGGGGCAGTCAAGGTGGTTGGAGAAAAATATGAAAGAAAAGGAGTCTAAGTCGGAGGAGTTGCTGGGATCAAGGAGGAAAATCGCAGAGGACTTTCTGTTGTGATGGGCGACCGCCCATGTGGTGGTGGGCGACCGCCCAGGTGGACAGAAGTATGGCTCGTGGGAAATTCATCTTGGGCGACCGCCCATGGGGTGGTGGGCGACCGCCCACGTGACGGGTGGGAATTTTCTACAGTTGATTTGTTTCCTATTTTGATACAATTTTTTCGTGCAAAGGTGAGTGGTATAAGCCGGTTGGACCACGTGGGAAGAGGGAGGACTTCTCGCAAACTTGACGGATGAGGGTAAGGAGAATGTTGTACTCTACCGACAACATCAATTTCGTTCGGGTGGGAGCAAGAGGCTTGGAGGCCGGCTTTGTTGGTGTAAAAAGAAGAGACATCAATAAACGGTGTGTTAGGGTGGAGAGGTGACAGTGTGTAGCTCGCCAGCAAGGAGACAGTCACAAGTACCTAACAGAGAGCGAGAAAAGGAACCACAAGAAAACAATGCAAGAAGCAAGGTGTGTCCGAGTTTCATGGGGAGCATTGCAAGGGGAGTGGATCTAGGAGGGAGAAGGCGAAGTTAGTCTTGCAAATAAATCAAGGTAGAAGTTGATTTGGGGAGGCAAGAAGGATCTAACACGGAGAGGTTGAAGCGTCGCTTGGTTTCAACTCGCCTTACTACTTGGGCGTGGAGGCTCATGGTGGAGGAGCGTGGAGGCTCAACTTGGTGGTGTAAAATATTTGGTGGATCATTCTCAGGTGGGAGTATGATGGGAGCATGTCACAATGGTGGTTTATGTCTCCAGGTGGGAGATTGTTGGGATTGGAGCCAAAACCAAGAAGAGGATCAAAACCATGGAGGAGCAGAAATTCGGGGCGGACTGTCGAGGTGGGTGTGAATACCCCGTCCCGATGCAACGCGCATTCGGAAGTTTCAAATAATTAATCATGAAAATGTTGGACCGAAATGGGATATTCATCTAGTGACACTCGCTTTAAACCATATTAAAATATTAGTTTAAATTTTGAGAGTCGCCACGCCACTTTGATATAGCCCAAAGCTTTGAAAAAAGGCTAAACAGTTAATTGGGTTCGGGAGTCAAGTTACAATGAGAAGAAGAAACGCTATCACACCCTATTGCCCGACGGATCGGTCTTTCTAGCATGTGGGGTGTTGGTTGTGTGCGGTGTTTACAGGAATAGATAGAAGAAACGGGATCATGCATAAGGAGGAGGGAGAGAAAGAATTAATTAATGATCACACCCTAGAACCTTTGAGTTAGGCCCTCGGAAGGTGCACTAATCAATGTTCATCCTTGGGGAATTGTTGATCATGAGACAATTATAACTAAGGTGGAAGGAAAGCAATAGTTCCTAGATCCATTGGGTTTCTTAGGGCGAAACCTTAGATCATCCTCGGCTATAGCATAATTAAAACAACCCTAAATCTAGCATATATGGCATAAGCAAGAAATAAAGCAATTAAAATATACTAAGCATGCAAACAATAATAATAAAGACAATAATAAAGAACAAGAATATTAAAAAGAGTCTTACCAATTGTAGCAAGACTTGGGGGTCGAATCTTGGCGATTCGAGAGGAAAAAGAAGAGCTGAGGGTTAAAGCGAAGTATGGCTCGCTTACTCCAGGAGAAAATTGTGTGTTGAGAATGGGAGGCGGGCACCCCTGATTTATAGTGTTCGGTAACCGGGCTGGGCCTCTAAAAAGGGTCGATCGGCTCTCTAGGATAGAAGGGTCGATCGGCTCTAAATAAAAGGAGTCGATCGGCAACATGCACGGGCAAAGGGCCGATCGGCTCTTCTCAACTGGCGTCCTTTCCAAGCTGACAGCGACGGCGCAGGTTTTGACCTAATAATGAGATTCCTTCTTTAGGGGTTCTGTTTAACCGGGGCCGGACACTTGGATCTTTGGGGTTTTAATTAATTAAACCGGGCCCGATATTTTAGAATACCTTTTTTCGGGACCGAGTACTAACAGTAGCCC